>PVIA01004245.1:0-78692 GCA_004024845.1 Tonatia bakeri
GACCTATAACCTAGATTACTCTATCCAGCAAAGCTGTCATTTAGAATGGAAGGGTAAATAATATGCTTCCTAGATGAGGTAAAGCTAAAGGAGTTCATCATCACCAAGCCTTTATTATATGAAATGTTAAAGGGATTTATTTAAGAAAAAGAAATCAAAGCTATAAATATTAAAATGGCAATAAATTCACAACTATCAACAATTGAATAAACTAAAAACAAACTAAACAAAAACTAAGCAAACAAGCAGAACAGAAAGAATCATAAATATGGAGATTATTTGGAGGGTTATCAGTGGGGTGGAGAAAATGGGAGGAAAGGTGTAGGGATTAAGAGATAGGTACAGAATAGATGGGGTTGTTAAGGACACTATAAGAAATGGAGTAGTCAAAGAACTTATATGCATGACCCATGACCATGAACTAAGTGGGGGGATTGCTGGAAAGAATGAGGGGTACTGGGTGGAGGAGGGCAAAGGGGGAAAAGGTACTATTATACAACTGTAATAGTATAATCAATAACTTTTTTTAAAAAAAGTTCTTGACTTAATATTGAGATGTAATAATGCTTCAAAAAGAAATGAAGTTTTTCTTTTTAATAATATATATGTGAGACAACTTGAATAAACTTTTATTTGGAACTTCCTTTTTTTAAGTATATGTCATTCATTATGCTATTATAGTTGTCCCAATTTTTTCCCCTTTATCCCCCTCTGCCCTTCACCTACCCACTGCCCAGCATCCCCCCCATTAGTTCATGTCCATGGTTGTACATATAAGTTATTTGATTTCTCCATTTCCTATACTGTTCTAAATCTCTCCCTCTCTATTTTGTGCCTATCAGTTATACTTCTTATTCCATATACCTTTCCCCTGTGCCCCATAACTCTCATATGATCTCCATTTCTGTGATTCTCTTCCTATTCTAGTTGTTTGCTTAGTTTTTTAGGTTCAATTGTGATAGTTGTGAGTTTGTTGTCATTTTAATTCTCATATTTTGATCTTCTTTTTCTTAGATAAGTCCCTTTAGTATTTCATATAATAAGTGCTTGGTGATGATGAACTCCTTTAACTTGACCTTATCTGGGAAGCACTTTATCTGCTCCCCTCCCCCATTCTGTATGATAGTTTTGCTGGATAGAGTAAGCTTGGATGTAGGTCCTTGCCTTTCATGACTTGGAATACTTCTTTCCAGCCCCTTCTTGCATACAAGGTTTCTTTGGAGAAATCAGCTGGTAGTCTCACAGTCACTCCTTTGTATGTAACTGTCTCCTTTTCTTTTGCTGCGTTTAAGATTCTCTCCTTATCTTTAATTTTAGGTAATATAATTATGATGAGCCTTTGTATGTGCTTCTTTGGGTCCAAGTTGTTTGGGACTCTCTGAGCTTCCTGGACTTCCTGAAGTCTATTTCCTTTGTCACATTGGGGAAGTTCTCTTTCATTATTTTTTCAAGTAAGTTTTCATTTTCTTGGTCTTTCTCTTCTCCTTGTGGGAACCATATGATTCGGATGTTGGAACATTTCAAGTTTCCTAGAGGTTCCTCAGCTTCTCACTTTCTTTCTTCATTCTGTTCCAGTTGGATGTTTTTTTCTTCATTTTTTTCCCAAATTGTTGATTTGAGACCTGGTTTCATTCCCTTCACTTCTCTGTGTATTTTCCTACATTTCACTTTGTATAGCCTTCATTTCTTCCTTCATTTTGCAATTGAACTTAATAATTTCTGTGAGCATCCTGATTACTTGTGTTTTGAACTATGCGTCTGATGGGGTGTTTCTCTCCACATTGCTTAGTTCTTTTTCTGGAGTTTTGATCTGTTGTTTCATTTGGGCCATATTTCTTTGTCTTGGTGCCCCTGATATGTTGTAAGGGTTGTTGTAATCTGTAGTTATTTGTCAGGGTGGGGCAACCCTCATTACTGTGTTGTGGCACTCTATTTGGGGGAAGAGTCGGGGGGAATAATGCCACTTGTTTGGCTCTTGCCCCACTTCCTATCACTTCCCTCATTTCCCAGAGGCAGATTGTACCCTTTTTGGTGCTGAAACCCAGGTAGGTGGGTATGTTCTAGGACCCTGTGGGTCTCTCCAGTGGACTCTGCTGTGAGACTGGGAGTTTCTCCCGCCTTTGCAAGCCCCACAGGTTTTTACAGCCAGAGGTTTTGAGGCTTTAGTTTCCCGCACTGAAAATCCTGGGTTGTGTTGTCTATCTCACTCCCCAGTTGTTCCTCCTGGCTTATCCACTCTGAATGTGGGAAATCTGTCTGCCAGCTACCACCTCACCTGCCCAGTCTGCCACCTTGCCTGGTGTCCTCTATACCCTGGCTCCTGTCTCTTCCCCTCCTGCCAGTCTAAATGAATGCTTCTTCTTTAACTCCTTGATTGTCAGACTTTCATGCAGTTTGATTTTCTGGCAGTTCTGGTTGTTTTTTAATTGGTTGTTATACTTCTTTTGGTTGTGTGAGGAAGCAAAGTGTCTCTATCTATGCCTCCATCTTGGCCGAAACCCCCTTTATTTGGAACTTCTTAGTTGCACATGTTGTCCTGCCTTTTTCTGTTATTTTTATGTTGTCATTTAACATCACTACTGTTAGATTTAAAATTTTTTAAATTTTATTTTGTAAAGTTAAGTTTTCCCTCTAAGGATATATTTGTTTTTTCTTAGCTTTTTAAAATTGTTATTGCCCAAATGTGTTTGTCTTCCCTCACTGTGCAATTGAAAATTTGTGACAGTAAATGGAGAATTTATAATTGTGAATTGAGGTTCTTTGTCACTCTGAGAATGATTCTGTGTCTTGAACCAAATGGTCTTACTGATCTCTTGTTTCCTTAGCCCTGGTCCTCTTTGCTCAGGAACTGGAATAGTCTTGCTGTAACTCACCCTGGTTATATGGCTTTCCTGACATACGATGAAGTAAAAGCTCGGCTCCAGAAATTCATTCACAAACCTGGCAGGTCAGTGCCATGAATCAAAGAGGCTTACTCTTCAGAATTTTATTTTCTTATGATCTTTGTTAATATAGAGAAAACAATTTTTTATTATTTCCTCAGTGGCTGTGCTTTTGCAGTAAGATTGATGCCTGTTTATCAGAGGTACTGATTCATTCAGATCTGATGATTTGATAAATACTTTCAAGCCACTTTAGAATTGGGCTTATGTGTCTTTTGATTTTTGGCCTGGAGTCATTGAAGAATCTGTTATTGATGGTCCTTTTGATTTTTGTCCCTGTCTTACCTTTTACCCTAATAATAACTTACTATTACTATATATTGAAGATTCTGTTTATCTCTATTCTCAGTTACATTTTCCGGCTAAGCTGTACTCGTCTGGGTCAGTGGGCTATTGGGTATGTCACTGCTGATGGAAACATTCTCCAGACAATCCCTCACAATAAACCTCTCTTCCAAGCACTGATTGATGGCTTCAGGGAAGGCTTGTGAGTATCTGCCTACTGTTTACCATCTGCTAGAGTCTAGGAACTTTATTCATCATTTAATGATGAATAAAACTTCATCATTAATGACTTTATTTGAGTTTCTTCACGTTAAGAGTCAGGAAACGTATTAACAGTTTATATTGTTTTGACCTTTAGGTTCTGTAGAGTTTCTGTTTTCACTTAAAAGGGATTCCTTGAGTGAAATAATTTTTGTCTAATGGTTCATTTATTACTATAAGTAAAGTTTATCTTTTTCCTTTTACAAATGTGAACTTATATTTAAGTCTATGTTAGATGTAAAATTATATGTTATCAGAAAATGTTACCAGTTATTTAACTAGTCAACATTAGAGTGATTAGATTTTTGCTCCTAATGACAGCAGGCTCAGCGGCCTTCATCCTGACTTCACTTTGGTTCGGCAGCATTTCTTCAGGCTTTGGGCTCTTGTAATCTGTGCTAATAATTACGACTAAACCCTTTTATTGCAGAATTGCTGCTGCTTTGGGAACTCAAACCGATTGTCATTTGGTGAGCCCTGAGAGTGCTGAGAGTTGGCCAGGTGTCAGAAACTGCTTGTGTTTTCAGGTGGCCAGGGAAGTCTGCTACCCATTGTGCGTCATCTTCTACAGTAGCATTAGAATTTCCCTAATATCAGAGCAGTTTGGTGCTCGAAGCTTCCTGGTAGATGATCTCAGTGGCTTAAATTGCTTCCTGTTACTTTTCTTTTAAATTGGTGTCTGTCAGTGGTAAATCTGTAAAAAAAAAAGAAAGCGGAGGGTGTTTCAGGTATTTGGTCAAAAAGCAAATGAGGTTTGCCTTAGCCGGGTTGCCAGCTGGTTAGAGCATTGTCCCCATATGCTAGATTGTGGGTTCAGTCCCTGGCTAAGGCATGTGCAAGAATCAACCAATGAATGCATAAATGAGTGAAACTATAAATCTTTCTCTCCTCTCCTCTTCCTCTCTTCCCCCACTTCTCCATCTCCCTCTCTTCCTTCCTCTCTCTCTCAAATCAATAAATTAAAGTCCCCAGCCGGTGTCGCTCGGTGGTTGGAGTGTCGTCCTGTAACCGAAAGGTTGCAGGTTCAATTTCAGGTTGGGGCACATGCCTAGGTTGTGGGTTCATCCTGGTCCAGGTGCAGGAGCTTGTGATCACTGGTCTGACACACATAATCCCCAGTCTTGTGCAGATCCTGGATCTGGGTGCATACAAAGGCAACCCATTGATGTTTCTCTTGCACTGATGTTTCTCTCTCTCCCTTCCGCTTTCTGTCTAAAAAAAGCAAGTGAAAATGTGCTAGGGTGAGGATAAAAAAAAATTTTTTTTTAAGCAAATGCAGTTTAAATTAACAATTTATACTTTGTGACCATCCAGTCTAGCTTTTTTGGTACAACCTGCTCGAAGATAGTTTTTTCTTTTTGAAGTGTTGTTTAAAAAAAGAAATGGATATATGACATAGACTTTTATGGCTTGCAAAGCCTAAAATATTTACTATCAGTCCCTTTACAGAAAAAGTTTATAAAGCCCTCAATTAAAAAGATGTAGTCTGTGGTAATGTACCCTGTAGAAAGAATATCAGTGTTAGGAGAATATCTTCTTGGAACTGTTCTGTGTTACTTATTTATTTTTAAATATTAGTAAGATTTACCTTTACACTTTCCCAAAGTTTCCCTTTTACAGCAAGGGAATCCTAGATGTCATTTGTTTCTGTTAGCAAGCAGTGATCAATGGCTTCAATAAAATACCAAGGCTGATTACTCCTTTTACAGCTATTTGTTTCCTGATGGACGGAATCAGAATCCCGACCTTACAGGCTTATGTGAACCAACTCCCCAAGACCACATCAAAGTGACCCAGGTGAGTTTTGTTTTACATCATAACCGTATCACTAGAGTCAAGCTTTTGTATAGACTTAATAGGATTGACAGTAGAATTGTACTAAGTGATTGGAACACTTAAAGTTTAAACCATTGACTAGATTAGTGAATTTATGTTGCATGTGGTTTTCCTTTAAATCATGTAGCTTTTAAAATAGGACCAAAGCTAGGTGATTTCTGTTTTATGGGAGAACATTGACCACTGCCGTGAAGCTTTTATAAAAGCAAAGTTTGTATAGACACTACAGATATTTCTTTAATATTTTCATTTTTAGCATTTATGGTTGTAGTCATTCATTCAACAAATATCTGAAATAAGCTGAGTAATCTTTCATTTTATCTTTTTAAAGGAACAATATGAATTATACTGTGAGATGGGCTCCACATTCCAACTGTGTAAAATATGTGCTGAAAATGATAAGGATGTAAAGATTGAGCCCTGTGGACACCTCATGTGTACGTCCTGTCTTACATCCTGGCAGGTATGGTCCAAATCATGCATTTCCTCAGCTGTGTAATTGCTCTGAAGAACTGGGAATTGTATATGGCCTAGTTTGCGGGGTAGGTTTTAAACTTTTGACTTCTTTTTTTATCTCTAGGAAATGTATTTCCTAGTGGATGAGTCTTTTAGGATGAGTATTTTAAGTACTTTCAGATGTGCCTTTTACCATCTCTTGTTTCCTTTGTAGGAATCAGAAGGCCAGGGCTGTCCTTTTTGCCGATGTGAAATTAAAGGTACTGAGCCCATTGTGGTAGATCCATTTGATCCTAGAGGAAGTGGCAGCCTATTGAGGCAAGGAACAGAGGGAGCTTCTTCCCCAAATTATGATGATGATGATGATGAACGAGCTGATGATTCTCTCTTTATGATGAAGGAATTAGCTGGTGCCAAGGTAAGATTGCAATTTAAGAGACTGTGGCAAAATCCATTAGGAGTTGTATTCTAAAACTATAGAGCACTTAATGACATCCAAAGTACAAGGAGTAATAATAGCTAATACTTATTGAGCACCTACTATGTCAGAGATACCATGCTAAGAACTTTTCTTATTTTAACTCATGTAACCCTCTGAGTAGATACTATTATTATCATTTAACAGATGATGAACCTGAGGCACAGAAAGGTTAAGGAGTTTGCTGCAGGTCACACACATAGTAAGTTGAACCAGACTCTGTGACCAGGCATTTTGACTGCAAGGCCTAAGCTCTACTGTCTGTATTCTAAAACTGGACTTCACTTGGATAGCTTGGTGCAGAGAATGAAGGAGAGCAAAAGAACTGGACCCTATTTGCTACTGTGACTAGAATATTTTGTTCTTTCTTCTAATGGAATCTTGGCATTAGAAAGTTAGCTTTGATGGGGGGAAAGGAGGCACTGTTAATAAACAAATAAATGGCAACCAAAGTGATTGCAAGCCGGTAGAAGCTGCCATCGGGAAACAGCAAACTAGAAAAGTCCTAGTGAAGTTAGGAGAGAGAAAGGCTGTAAAAAGGATGTGATCAAATTCTGCTACATCAAGATGGTAGGGTAAAACAGGATTTATTCTTTAAGTCTTAGAAGCCAGTTAGTCCATGTAGATTTTAGTAAATATAGGGCAAACAAAAGATTCTAATATGCTGCATATTGTCTAGTTTAGAATGTTTCAAATTCATGTGGTACATTTCTTTGGTACAAAAGAAGCCAGCACCTGACTGCTTTGCACACAGTAGGTGCTCAATAAATTTTGAAAGTATGGCTTTTATCTCTTAAATGACCATATCCATTGTATCTTCTCCTCTGTGTCCTCAATGCTATTGCTTTATTTCAGGCTCTCATCATCGTCTCTTCTCTCTGCTACCAGAGTCATGGATCCGCAACACAGATCTTACCACCTTACTCCTTTTCTTCACACTCTTTGATGACTTTTCATTATTTAATGGGTTAAACTCATTCTTCTTTCCAGATACTTTGCACCCATAATCCTTTCCACTGTATATTTTGTGCTCCTGCAAGGCTAAACCTCTAAAAACTCATTTTTGTCTTGATAGTTTCTGTGTAATGTAGCTGTTTTCACTGCCTAGGAAACCTTTCCAAACTGTACCCTGCTTTCCTGACCCCCAACTCACTCACATGTATTTATACACATACAATCCAGGTGTGCCCTGATGTTTCTGGGATGTTGTGAATATGTCTGCTATAGAACTTATCACCTTGTAATAATTTATTCAACATATTTTCCATTGTAAGTTCCTAGAAGGCAAGAGCCATGTCTCATTTGTAATTAGCTTCTCAAAATTGAGCACATAGTAATTACTTTAAATGTTTGAGATTTAAAAACACTTTAAAACAGGAGTAGATAAATTTATCTGTGCCATATCAGTAATGGATAGTTGAGGAAATCTGGACTGTTTGCTATAGTTTTTTTTTTTTTTTGAAATTGATAGTAGTTTTGGCCCCTCATATAAGTTCTTTGATTTTTTTTATTTTTAAAGAGGGAAAAGGAGAGAGAAAGAGTGGGAGAGAAACATTGATATACAATAGAAACATTGATTGCTTGCCTCTCGTGTGTTCCCAACCAGGGTCCTGGCTTGCAGTGTAGGCATGTGCCCTGACCAAGAGTTGAACCGGTGACCCTTTGGTTTGCAGGATGATGCCCAACCCACGGAACCACACCTGTCAGGGCTGGTTCCTTTTTAAGAGATTCATTTGACCACGATGTGAAAATTTACTGGCAACTCCTGAACTATTAGGGAATCTGAACAATAAGATAAATATGATCTTTCATATATGTATTTATTTGAATTAAAATATCCTTTTATTTTCTTTATGAACTTTTATAGATGGTAATACTCATTGTGAAGAAACAGGCACTCACAGTCAGTGTTGATGTGAGCACAAATTAGTTCAGTCTTTTTGAAGAACAGTTTTGACAAACTATCAAAATATATAATGTTTACAGCTTGAATTAGCCATTCCATTTCTAAAAATGTATCCTTAAGAAATACTTAGACAACCCTGGCTGGTGTGGCTCACTTGGAGCATGGTCCTCTAACCTAAAGGTAGCAGGTTCGATTCCCAGTCAGAACACATGCCTAGGTTGCAGGTTCAGTCCCCAGTTGGGGGCGATTGAGAGGCAACTAATCCATGTTTCTCTCTCATACTGTTTCTCTCCTTTCCTCTCTCCTTCTCCTCTCTCTAAAATCTCTAAGCATGTCCTTGAATGAGGGCAAAAAGAAAAAGAGAAAAAGAAACATTTTTAGACAAGTGCACACATCTGTAGGTGTGGTTATTCTTACAGCATTATTTACAATAATAAAAAATTAAGAACAGCTCACATGTCCACATATGTAAGTATTCTATTGCCATAACAGATTACTACAAATTTAGTAGCTTAAAAGAACAAATTTATTCTCCTACAGTTCTGTAGGTCACAATTCCAACACATGTCCCATCAGGCTAAACTCAGGGTGTTAGCAGGTATATATTTCTTTATGGAGGTCCTAGGGAAGACTCCATTTCCTTACTCATTTGGGTTTGGCAGAATTTAGTTCCTTTTCAGTTGTAGGATTAAGTTCCCTGTTTCCTTGCTGGTTGTCAGCTGACAGTATTCTCAGCTGCCAGTGGTCTATTGCATTCTTTGGCTCCTGGACTCCTTTTTGCATTTAATCTTGTCTCTCTGAGGTTCTCTGCTTCTAAGGAATCCATAGTTAGATTGGGCCCACAGCAGATAATCTAGGATAATTCCCCCAATCTCAAGATCCATATCCTTAATCACATTAGCAAAGTTGCCAGATAAAGTATCACATTCACAGATTCTGGGTTTTAGGGTGTGAATCTTAAAGAGGGCTGCACCCG
Organism: Tonatia bakeri; assembly: GCA_004024845.1. NCBI lineage: Eukaryota > Metazoa > Chordata > Mammalia > Chiroptera > Phyllostomidae > Tonatia > Tonatia bakeri. Next base: position 9,141 of record PVIA01004245.1, read on the forward strand.
ATCATTTTGCCTGTTATAGTCCATATAATGAAACACTGCAGAATGAGTTCAGTTTTCATGTACTTGAGAGGAAAGCTGTCTAATGTGTATTGTTTAAAAAATAACTGTATACTGTTTAATATCACCTTATTTCTATAAAAATAATTTGGTTGTAAAAAATTTTTTTACGTGCATGTGGAAAAAATTGGATGACTACACAGCAAATTACTATTTCTGAGTATACAAGTTTAGAGGACTTTAAATTTTATGGAATATTTGAGTTTTTTTAAAATTTGCAGTTAACATATCGCTTTAACAAAGTATTTATTTTGCTAGGTAAGTAGCTCTGTTGCTGTATGGGATAAGAAACCTAAGACAAAGGCCCACAAGAGGCTAGTAGTTTTATTTGGAAAGAGAATATATATGCAGGTGAAACACTATTTAACACAGGGCTGACAGTATATATTGGTCTCAGTTGTAGTATACATATTCTTTAAGTGTAAAGGACCTTAGAGGAAAGATGAAAATGAATGTTTTTTTCCATAGCTGATAAATATGAAAGACACTAGATTTACTCATTTAAATAAAAGTAATAAATGTACACTGTAGCCCTGGCCAGGTAGCTCAGTTGGTTAGAGCATTGTCCCAATATGCCAAGGTTGCAGGTTCAATCCTCTGGTTACAGTATATGCAAGAATCAACCGATGAATGCATGAATGGGTCGGGACAAAAAATCAGTGTTTCTTTCTTCTATCTCTCTCCCCCATTCCCTCTCTTTCCCTCTCCCTCCCTCTTTCCCTCTTTCCCTCCCTAAAATTTTTTTTTTAAAAATGTACACTGTAAAAATTCAAGTAGAGGGAAAACAGAATCATTTATTTTTACTGAGCAGTTTGGTAAGTTAGTCTTTTCTTAATGGACATTTCATATTGTTTGCAGGCTTATGTACATATTGGCATTCTTTTGCACGCCTATCTTTAGGGTAAATTTCTGGTAGTGTAATTGCTGGATAAAAGAATTTTAATGGAAAAATCTAAACTGATAGAGCAGAGGAATATAATTAGGGGAGGGGATACATGGAAATTTCACAAAGGCAATGGTATTTCATTTCTTATCTGAGTGATAGGTACTGCATGGGTGTTTTATTCTTTGTATTTCATAGTTTGTATAAGGTATGAGTAAAATATTTACATGAACAAAATATTTTAGTAACAATATTTTACATCTCTTGATAGATATTAAAATTTGTCACCAGTTTTTGTCCTGAGATCACTCCCAATGGTATATGAGACTATGAAAGTGCCTGTTTTATCACATCCCAGTAGCTATTGATTATTGTTTTGCTGCTGTTTTGTTTTATTTTCATTTGTTCTTAATATAGTAAATCTACTTTTTTCTTTTTTTAATTCTTTTTTTATTTTATTGATTATGCTATTACAGTTGTCCCATTTTCCCCCTTCACTCCTCTCCACCCTGCCCACCCCTCCCACCCACATTCCCCCCCTTTAGTTCATGTCCATGTGTCATAAGTTCTTTAGCTTCTACATTTCCCATACTATTCTTGCCCTCCCCCTGTCTATTTTCTGCCTACCATCTATGCTACTTATTCTCTATATCTTTTCCCCCTCTCTCCTCCTCCCCCTTCCCTGTTGCTAACCCTCCATGTGATCTCCATTTCTGTGGTTCTGTTCCTGTTCTAGTTGTTTGCTTAATTTGCTTTTGTTTTAGGTATGGTTATTACTAACTGTGAGTTTGATGTCTTTTTTTTACTGTTCATATTTTTAATCTTTTTCTTAGGTAAGTCCCTTTAACTTTTCATATAATAAGGGCTTGGTGATGATGAACTCCTTTAACTTGGCCTTATCTGAGAAGCACTTTATCTGCCCTTCCATTTTAAATGAAAGCTTTGCTGGGTAGAGCAATCTTGGATGTAGGTCCTTGCTTTTCATGACTTGGAATACTTCTTTCCAGCCCCTTCTTGCCTGTAAGGTCTCTTTTGAGAAATCAGCTGACAGTCTGACGGGAACTCCTTTGTAGGTAACTGCCTCCTTATGTCTTGCTGCCTCTAGAATTCTCTCCTTCATTTTTACCTTGGCTAATGTAATTATGATGTGCCTTGGTGTGTTCCTCCTTGGGTCCAACCTCTTTGGGACTCTCTGAGCTTCATGGACTTCCTGGAAGTCTATTTCTCTTGCCAGATTGGGGAAGTTCTCCTTCATTACGTATTCAAATAAGTGTTCCATTTCTTGCTCTTCCTCTTCTCCTTCTGGTACCCTGGTCTGGATGTATGGTAGTCAGACTTCCATTTAGTTAATTTCTCTCTGTTCTGGTTGTTTTTTGTTTCTCAATTTTTGTTGTCCTTAGTTTTGGTTGTGTGAGGAGGCACAGTGTGACTACCTATGCCTCCATCTTGGCCGGAAGTCATAAATCTACTTTTTTAAAATTCCATGTGATAAATGCACATGAAGTTTTTTAAAAGTTTAAAAGAATTGGTAACAGGCTTACAGAAAGGTTGGTTCCCTGCCTATATTCCTCCAATTGCTTTCTGTGTTCCATTTAGATTTTTCAGTTCTAAAAACTATTTCTTAACCATAGGCTTGTACTGCTTTCTCTTGATTCTTCAATATTAGTTGTCTCTTTACTTCAGATATTGTACAAATGGATTTTAGATCTCTTATATCTTTAGATCTTCCCACTATATTTATCTGAATGTTTTTGGCTAAATTGATATTCAGTGTTTGACTGATACTCCTCTCCAATGTGCCAAATAATATATTCACTATAATCTAATTACTTTTATTTTTCCTAGGATAATTGCTTTATTTTTACTTCCTTAGATTTCAGTTTGTACTCATCAGTGCCTAGTGTTACCATGCTGTCAAACATCCTCTCAATATAATTTTGTGGAAAGTAAATTCTGTTAATATAGTAGTATATAATATATTGGGTTGGCAAAAAAATTTGATTGGTTTTTTTCTGTAAGATGGCTCCAGTAGTGCTTAGTTGTTTTTAACTTCATTTGAAACAATTGTGTTAAATTGTATTGTGACAGCTGTCATATCAGCGTGCATTAAAAAAATTTATCAAAATTGGTGAATTTTTGTGTTGCCATTTTAATATTGAAGATGGAAGAAGACATGCAACATTTTTGGTGTATTATACTTTATTATTTCAATAAAAGTAAAAACACAACTGAAACAAAAAAAAAAAGAGATTTGTCCATTGTATGGAGAAGGTGCTGTGATCGATCAAACATGTCAAAAGTGGTTTGCAAAGTTGCTTGGTACTATTGACATTTTTGCCAAATAATTCTTTGTTGTGAGGCTGTTTTATGCACTGGAAAATGTTTAGTATTTAGTAGTTCCCCTGGCCTCTACCCACTAGAAGCTAATAGTAAGAGATATCTGACATACTCAAAATACCCCAATCAGTAAAGTTATTGGTAAAAATGAAAAATGTCTTTATTTTACAGACTATTTGGCCAACCTAATAGTATACTATATACAGTAGTCTTCCATGTTTCAGCCCCGGTCCAGACTGGTTATTCTCTGAGTGTGCTGCATCCCCTGTTCCCCTGAGGTCTCTCCTTGTCCTCATATCATAGGATTCCATTGCCTCTACTGTGTGTTGCAGTGCCTCTCTCTCGGCTCCCATGTTTTCCTTCTTTCTGCTTTACTTCCTTGTTTGTGTGGAATATGTTCTCAAGATAGCTTTCTGTGAAAGGTGTGAGGTAAATTTTTTGAGATGTTTGCTGTCTTAAAATGTTTTTATTCAACCCTCAAACTGAGTAGTTATAGAAGTCTAGATTGAAAAAATTCAGTTCTAAATTATTACAGCTTCATGTGATTTCTTGTGTAATTATGCTGTTTGGTGCTGTCAACCCCCAGAAGCTTTTAGGATATTTCCTTATCCTTGATTATCTGAAAGTTTAAGGGTGTTTTGGGGTGGTTTGTGTGTTTGTTGTGGGTTTCTTTCCCTTCATTGAGGTAGCTCTGCAGGGAACCCTTCTATATGGATATTTATACCCTTAGGTCTTGGAAATGTTTTGTATTCTTTCTTAGATAATTTCTTTACCATTCGTGATTTTCTGTTTTTGGAACTTTATTATATGTTGAGATAAATGATCATTGCAGGGATTGGTTATGATGTGGTACCATTAATTGAGGAATCTGATTAGCTTAACCCTCTGTGGTTTTAGGAATGAGAAAGTTGGATGCTGCAAGGAATCAAAATAGGTAGAGAGGGCCTTTCAAATTGGGAGGCGATTTGAACAAAGGCAAATAGGTGGGAATTCAGAATAAAGAGTGGTGGGAAGATGAGAGTTACTGATGGATGGTTTTTAGCTAGTGAGTATTTAAGGATGGCTAAGGCAGTAATGGTGAGCAAAAGGATTTGGTGAGATAAAAAAGTAGAAGTTGGGAGAATCGCTAGAAGGCAGTTTTAATAAATCAGGTCCAAGGTTGGTGAGTAGAATGAAATATAGATAGGATATTCTAATCCTTGGGAAATTTAGCTGCTCATGTTGCATCGTTCATACTCCATTGACATGAGACCCATTTTCTTCAGCATGAGTAAAACCAAGTAGCTAATGATGAGGGCTTTCTCTACCTTCATTCATCATACAGCATTAATGACAGGACTAAGTATGGGTATGGCTGTTTTTCTATCATCCTACATGTGCATGTAATAATTTTTGCCTCCGTTCCATCTGTATTTCTCTCTGTTAGAGAGTGCAAATGCAAAGCAGCATTTGTATGACTTGCTGTATATCTCCTGACAGTTACTCGGACAATCTTTTCAGCTCTTCATCACTCTGCTGCAGGCAAGGAAATGGAAAAGGTTATACATGTATTGTTTCTTCTAATTTGGTACCTCATTTTTTAGAACACAAATTAGCAGAAAATACTAATCCCTTTTAATTACTGAATTAAATGTCCTCACATTAATTATATTCCCTCAGAAGGACTCTATATGCTTTTCAGAGATATTGATTGTTCTCCTCTTAGAAAGCTTTTTTCTTTTTTATAGTAACAACCCACTGAGAATTTATCATCTTTGATCTCTTTTGTCATTCTGCCTCTTTTTTTCATTTTTTAAATATATTTTATTGATTATGCTAATACAGTTGTCCCATTTTCTCTCCTTTATTCTGTTACACCCTCTTCCACCTGCACTCCCTGCGCCTTAGTTCATGTCCATGGGTTGTACATATAAGTTCTTTGGCTTCTCCATTTCCTATACTGTTCTTAACCTCCCCCTGTCTATTTTGTGTCTACCATTTATGCTGCTTATTCTCTGTACTTTTTCTCCCCTTCTCCTCTCCCCCTCCAAACCAATAACCCTCCAAGTGATTTCCATTTCTGTGATTCTGTTCCAATTCTAGTTATTTGCTTAGTTTTTGTTTTCGTTTTTTAGGTTCAGTTGTTGATAGTTGTGAGTTTATTGTCATTTTACTGTTCATATATTTTTTAATCTTCTTTTTCTTAGATAAGTCCCTTTAACATTTCATATAATAAGGGCTTGGTGATGATGAACTTTAACTTGACCTTATCTGGGAAGCACTTTATCTGCCCTTCCTTTCTAAATGATAGCTTTGCTGCATAGAGTAATCTTGGATGTAGGTCCTTGCCTTTCATGACTTGGAATACTTCTTTCCATCTCCTTCTTGCCTGCAAGGGTTCTTTTGAGAAATCAGCTGATTGCCTTATGGGAACTCCTTTGTAGGTAACTGTCTCCTTTTGCTACTTTTAAAATTCTCTCCTTGTCTTTGATCTTGGGTAATGTAATTATGATGTGCCTTGGTGTGTGCTTCCTTGGTCTAACTTCTTTGGGGCTCTCTGAGCTTCCTGGACTTCCTGGAAGTCTATTTCCTTTGTCACAGTGGGGAAGTTCTCCATTACTTTTTCAAATAAGTTTCCAATTTCTTGCTCTACCTCTTCTCCTTTTGGTACCCATATGATTTGGATGTTGAAACGTTTAAAATTGTCCTGGAGGTTCCTGAGCCTCTTCTAATTTTTTGGAATTCTTTTTTTTTTTTTAAGATTTTATTTATTTATTTTTAGGGAGAGGGGAAGTGGGGGAGAAAAAGGGAGAGAGGAACATTAATGTGTGGTTGCCTCTTGTGCAACCCTGTCAGGGACTTGGCCTGCAGCCCAGGCATGTGCCCTGACTGGGAGTCATACCAGTGGCCCTTTGGTTTGCAGGCTGGCACTGAATCCACTGAGCCATACCAGCCACGGCATTTCTTGGAATTCTTGTTTCTTCATTCTGTTCTGGTTGAGTGTTTACTTATTCCTAGCTCCAAATGGTTGATTTGAGTCTCAGTTTCTTTCCCTTCACTGTTGGTTCCCTGTACATTTCTCTTCATTTCACTTTGCATAGCCTTTAATTTTTCTTCCCTTTTGTGACCATTATGCCAATTGATTTTAGAAAGAGAGAAAGGGAGGGAGTGAAAGGGGGAGACAAGTTGCCTCTGGTACATGCCCGGACCAGGGACCAAACCTACAAGCTAGGTATGTGCCCTGACTGGTATTCAAACCTGTGACTTTTCAGTTTAGGAGATAATGTTCCAATGAAGTGAACCACACTGGCTAGTGCTGGGTTCCTGTTTTTAATATTGAAAAGATTTTTTTCTTTCTCTGAAAACGAGGAGGTGGAAATTGTAATTTTTTTTTAAAGTTGTAAGCTATGAGGGTTTTTGTAGCACAGCCATTTCTATATATATTTGCCTGTAGCTTACGTCTATCTGTGTGGTATTTCTGTGATTGAATCTGACTTCTTACAGTGACATGAAAATAGTTCAGGAATTGCTACCCCAGGCCAAAGTCTGACCCATTGATAGTTAAAGGTAGTGTTCATATAGTACTTGATATCTACAGCTTCTGGAGGAGTTGAAAGATGCCATTCCCAAACAACAATAATCCATTAGGAGATTTTGTTTGTTAGGTGGAGCGACCTCCATCTCCATTCTCCATGGCCCCACAAGCTTCCCTTCCCCCAGTGCCACCACGACTTGACCTTCTGCAACAACGAGTGTCTATCCCTTCAGGTGCATCTGGTGTTGGAACTGCTTGTAAGGTAAAGCATTATCTATTTGTACAGTTTACTGGTTCTTTGTTGTGGGTTAGTGGACTTTGATTGATTTGCTTCCGTCCTGCTTCCACAGGCTGCTTCTGGCTCCCTTCATAAGGACAAGCCATTACCAGTACCTCCCACACTTAGAGATCTTCCACCACCACCACCCCCTCCAGACCGGCCTTATTCTGTTGGAAATGAAACCCGGCCTCAAAGACGCCCCTTGCCTTGTACACCAGGCGACTGTCCATCCAGGGACAAATTGCCCCCTGTCCCGTCTAGCCGCTTTGGGGAATCATGGCTTCCTAGGCCAATTCCCAAAGTACCAGTAGTTACCCCAAATGTTAGTGATCCCTGGGCAGGGAGAGAATTAACCAACCGGCACTCACTTCCATTTTCGTTGCCCTCACAAATGGAACCCAGAGCAGAGGTGCCTAGGCTCGGAAGCACATTCAGCCTGGACACCTCCACGGTGAGTCCTGATTTTCTTTTTTAAAGATTTTATTTATTTAGTTATTTATTTATTTATTTATTTATTTATAGAGAGAGGAAGGGAGGGAGAAGGAGAGGGAGAGAAACATCAATGTGGGAGAGATACATAGATCGGTGGCCTCTCGCATGCCCCCAACTAGGGACCTGGCCCTCAGCCTAGGGCATGTGCCCTGACTGAAATCAAACCAGCAAACTTGTGGTTCACAGGCTCCATTCAGTCCACTGAGCCACACCAGCCAGGGCTGATTTTTAAATTACTTAGCCTATAACAACAAATATTTGTAGATAACATTTAATGGGTCAGCATTTTGTGATAGGTTTTATATAATATTCAAAGATAATATAATTTATATCCTGAAGAAATGTGTATTTTTATAAAGCAGTTAAGGCATGTTTGTAAATACAGTGTGTGTACACATGTGTGCATACATGTGTGCATGTATGTATCATGAGTGGTATAAATAAAAAACACGTTTTAGAGAAAGAATTTATTGTCAGATAAAGCAAACATTGAGGGGTTTATGGAAAGAGTGACATCTAAATTTGAAGTATTATTTCCAAAGTGTATACAGTTTTAAGATAGATCAGAGCTACAGTGACAGAAATGCTTAAGTTGTATTGTAAAATGAGAAGTAGTTTGAGTAGAGCAGAGATTTTGTGTATCAAAATAGGAAAAGGGGCTAGATTAGAGGGATTTGAATATCCTGTTCCAAAAGAATTTTAATTTATTTTGTAGGAAATGGGAGCATTTGAAACTTTTAAATTAGTGGAGTGACATGACCAAAATGATGATTTAAAGAGATGACTCCAATAGTAGTATGTAGCATAGATTGATAAGAGAATAGGTTGAAAAATGACAAGTTAGTGGTCCATTGTATAAGCATGAGATTAGGGGTTCAGAACTGGGAATGGGAGGGGTATATTCATATTTTTATTGGTTCATTTACACACTAAACACAAATTCTTGCTCTCATAAAGTTTACATTCTAGTGGAGGAAAGACAGAAAATAAACAAAATAAGTTAATAAACATACAAGATGTTGGATGTGGATGAGTGTTGTGGGGAAAAAATAGCACAAAAATAGCCGGTATTGGGAGAGCTGAGCAAAGACCTGTAGCAATGGGGAGAGTGAGCCATGCTAATTCTGGGGGAAGACCATTCCATGATGAAGAGAGTAGCAAGGGAGTTTGGGAGGGTCTGTCTGAGGAATAACGATGTGCCTTAATGTAACTGGTGCTAAGTAAGCAGGAAGGAGAACAGTTGTCTGTGGCAGGTGGGCACAGCCAGATTAGGTAGAGCCTTGAGAGGGTGAGAAACAAAGATTCAATAAGGCTAGAAAGCAGTCAGTAGATGCAAAACAGGACAAGAAATCCCCACCACCACCACACACACACACTTGAGGTTTTGAACCCGGCTAACGAGAGACATGTTGAATTTGAGATGAGTTATTGAAACAAGAAATAGCCAGTAGGTAGTTGGAAATCTAAGAAAATGCTGGAGTTGGAAGGGCAAAGTGGAGGAATGCTGTGGCTAGTAATTGAACTGAATATTCCTTTGTTGCAAGGGAAGGGGGAAAGCTGTAATTTAGATTTAGGTGGGAGTCTGATTAGTGAGAGTGGGTTAGGTTTGGGTTCCTGGTGCATCAATGTTGAAGAATATATAGAAATTATAGCCAGAAATGGTATTTGTGTAGACAGCTGATTTTCTTAACTCTTTCTAGAATTAAACAAACAAACAAAGAACCACACATGTCCTTGGCTCCTTTTAGATGTCTGTCTCCCTAACCCCCTTACATTTGAGCTTTTTTCAGAACCTGAAAACAGCTATGCTTTTTCAGATGTAATAATCCCTGAGCATGGCATTGAAAGTGAGGTCTGTGTCTTTATAATTGTTCTTGTTATTTTCAATAGGTTAAATAAGAGGCGGTATATAGCTGTATTAAGAAGGTCCTTTTTCAACACTTTTCTTTCCAGAGTATGAGTAGTAGCCCATTAGCAGGTCCAGAGTGTGAGCACCCCAAAATCAAACCTTCTGCGTCTGCCAATGCCATTTATTCTCTGGCTGCCAGGTAAGTTTTTGAAAGCTGTATTTCATATAGTGGAGTTGGAATTTTTAAACAGTTTACCTATAGAAAATTAAAACCCAGAGGAATATAATGAGGAAAATAAAAATTGATCTGTATTTGCACCATGTAAAAAGTATCCTATTTTATGCTTTGGAGTGTTTCTTTTACATTTATATCTTACTCATTTATAAGTATACAGTTTAGTGGTATTAAATACCTCACATGGTGCAGCCATCACCATCATCTGTCTCTATGACTCTTCGTCTTGTAGAACTTTATATACCTGTTAAACAGTAACTCCTCATTTCCCCTCTCCCCAGCCCTTGACAACCGTCATTATACTTTCTGTCTTTGTGATTTTTGACTTCTCTAAATACCTCATGTAAGTAGAATAATACAGTATTTATCTTTTTATGACTGGCTTATTTTGCTCAGCAGAGCGTCCTCAAGATTCACCATGTAGCATATTGAAGAACTTCCTCTCTTTTAAAGGCTGACTAAATGTCCATTGTGTGTATATGTCATGATATGCTCAATAAGTGTCCATCAACTTGTTGTCATCGACTTGATGGACACTTGGGTTGCTGCCCTGTTGTCGCTATTGTAAAGGACGCCGCTATGGATACCGGCGAGCAGATACCTCTGTGAGACTCTACTTTCAGTTCTTTTAGGTGCATACCCGAAAGTCGAATCGCTGGATCATATAGTAATTCTATTTTTAGTTTTTTGAGGCATACTGTTTTTCACAGCATCTGTAGTATTTTACATCCCCGCCAATGGTGCAAAAAGTTTTCCATTTCTCCAAATTTTCACCAACACTTGTTATTTTCTGTATTTTTTGTCTTTTTTTTTATAGTGGCCATCCTAGTGAGTGTGAGGTTGTATCTCATTGTAGTTTTGTTTTGCATTTCCCTGATGATCAGTAATGTTCACCATCTTTTCATGTGTTTATTGGTCATTCATATATCTGCTTTAAAGAAGTGTGTATTAAGACCTTTGCCCATTTTTAATCAGGTTTTTTGTGTTGAATTTTAGAAGTTCTCTTCATATTCTGGATATTAATCTCTTTTTTAAATATACTTTATTGATTATGCTATTACAGTTGTCCCATTTTTTTCTCCCCTTTATTCCCCTTCACCCTCTCTCCCACCAGCATCCCCCCTTTCCCCTTAGTCCATGTCCATGGGTCATACATATAAGTACTTTGGCTTCTCCATTTCCCATACTGTTTTTAACCACCCCCTGTCTATTTTTGTACCTACCATTTATGCTGCTTTTTTTTTTTAATATTTATTTATTTATTTATTTTTAGAGAGGGAAGGGAGGGAGAAAGAGAGAGAGAGAGAGAAACATCAGTGTGCGGTTGCTGAGGGCCGTGGCCTGCAACCCAGGCATGTGCCCTGACTGGGAATCGAACCTGCGATGCTTTGGTTCGCAAGCCCGCGCTCAATCCACTGAGCTACGCCAGCCAGGGCTCCATTTATGCTTCTTATTCCATGTACCTTTTCCCCCATTCTTCCCTCTCCACCTTCCCACTGATAATTTCCATGTGATCTCTATTTCTGTAAATCTGTTTCTGTTCAACTAGGCCGTTTGCCTAGTTCATTTTTGTTTTTATTTTGTTTTGTTTAGATTCAGTTGTTGATAGTTGTGAGTTTGTTGTCATTTTACTGTTCATATATTTTTTTATCTTTTTCTTAGATAAGTTCCTTTAACATTTCATATAATAAGGGCTAGGTGATGATGAACTCCTTGAACTTCACCTAATCTGGGAAGCAGTTTATCTGCCCTTCCATTCTAAATGATAACTTTGCTGCATAGAGTAATCTTGGATGTAGGTCCTTGCCTTTCATGACTTGGAATACTTCTTGCCAGCCCCTTCTTGCATGCAAGGTTTCTTTGGAGAAATCAGCTGGTAGCCTCACAGTCACTCCTTTGTATGTAACTGTCTCCTTTTCTCTTGCTGCTTTTAAGATTCTCTCCTTATCTTTAATCTTGGCTAATGTAATTATGATGTGCCTTGGTGTGTGCTTCCTTGGGTCCAACTTCTTTGGGGCTCTCTGAGCTTCCTGGACTTCCTGGAAGTCTATTTCCTTTGCCAGATTGGGGAAGTTCTCCTTCATTATTTATTCAAATAAGTTTTTAATTTCCTGGTCTTCCTCTTCTCCTTCTGGCACTCCTATGATTTGGATATTGGGACATTTAAACGTCCTGGAGGTTCCTAAGCTTCTCCTCATTTTTTTTGAATTCTTGTTTCTTCATCCTGTTCTGGTTGAATGTTAGTTACTACTTCCTTCTGCTCCAAACTGTTGATTTGAGTCCTGGTATCCTTCCCATCACTGTTGGTTCCCTGTAGATTTTTCTTTATTTTACATAATGCAACCTTTATTGTCGCTTGGGTCTTTTTTATGCTGTTGCAGTACCCAGTGAGTTCCTGGAGTATCCTGATAACCAGAGTTTTGAACTGTGCATCTGATAGGTTGGCTATCTCTTCATTGCTTCGTTGTGTTTTCCTGGAGCTTTGATCTGTTCTTTCATTTGGGACATTTTTTGTGTGTGTCTTGGGGTGCCTGTTATGTAGTAAGGGGCAGAGCCTTAGGTGTTCACCAGAGTGGGCCAACACATGTCAATTCATTGTGACAGTGTGTGTTGGGGATGGGTCCGAGAGGGAGCAGTGCTGCTTGCTCCACTCTCTGCTGATTTTCAGTCACTTCCCCCACTACCCACAAGCAAATTGGGCCCTTCTGGTGCTGCTTCCTGGGTAGGTGGGTTTGTGTACATTCTGGGACTCTGCTGTGGGTCTCTCCAGCGAACTCGCCTGTGAGGCTGGGAGTTTCTCCCACTGGCACCTCAACCCCTACAGGTATTTTCAGTCAGAGATTTTGAAGCTTTATTTCTCCACACTGGATCCCTGGGTTGCACAGTCTGTCTCGCTCCCTAGTTGTTTTTCCCAGTTTATCTGCCCGTGAATGTGGGACCGCCCTGTCCACCAGCCACTGCCTTGCCTCAGTTCCTCTCCACCTAGCTGCCCGTCTCCGCTTCTCCTACCAGTCTGGGTGAATGTTTCTTCTTTAACTCCTTGGTTGTTGGACTTCTGTACAGTTCAATTTTCTGGCAGTTCTGGTTGTTTATTGTTTGAAATTTGTTGTACTCCTTTTGGTTTTGTGAGGAGGCACAGTGTGTCTACCTACGCCTCCATCTTGGCCAGAAGTCCTGAATCAGTGCCTCTTAACACTTTCTGGACATTGAAATTTCCCACATATTTATTCTCTAGTACTCCTCAATTCCTATTGCTTTGTCATGCTTTCATCTGGAATCTTTTCCTTCTGCCCGAAGAACTTACTTTACAGAGACAGAGTATTCAGGTGTGGGTATGGATGAGTGTAGGTGTCTTCCATCAAGCCTTTCCTCCAGATTTTGTTTGACAGAATATATCTTTTATTTCACTTTAATTTTCTTGAAAGATATTTTCACTGAGTATAGTACTGAAGTGCAGTTATTTTCTTTTAGCACTTAAAAAATAACATTACATCACCCTTTGGCTTCCATTGTTTCTGTTGAAAAATTAGCTCCTGGGCTTAAATTTTTCTTGTAGTGTTTCTTTTCTGGACCTCTTTTTCTTCAGATCTCAGCAGTTTTACTCTAATTTGCTCCTATGTAGTTTTCTTTACATTTATCCTTCTTAAGGTTTGTAGACTTTATTTATTTTGTAGTTTGATGTTTTTAATGTTTTAGATAATTCTAGGCCTGTTTTTAAAACATTTTATTTATTTGTTAGAGGGAGGAGAAGGAAGGGAGGAAAACATCAACGTGTGGTTGCCTTTTGTGTGTCCCCTACTGGGGACCTGGCCCACGACCCAAGCATGTACCCTGAGTGGGAATTGAACTGGTGACCCTTTGGTTCGCAGGCCCATGCTCAATCACTGAGCTACATAAGCCAGGGCTAGGCCACTGTTTCTTAAAATAGATTGAATAGTGTAATCTTTCTCCTCTCCTACTGTGACTCCAATGACTTTAATGTGTGACCTCTCACCATTCCTAACATAACTGTTATGCTCATCTGTGTTTCCCATTTTTCCCTCTTTAGTCTGAATAGTTCCTGCTATATTCAAATTCCCTGATCTTCTCTTAATTTGTATTTTCAGATACTATGTTTTTAGGTTCTAGATTTTTCATGTGATTATCAAAAATACATGTTTTTTAGTTTTCTAATAAAATTCTCTATCCTCCTTTTTTATTGAATGTATAGTTATTTTGAAGGCCATATCTGTTAACTACAACTTTATCTCTCCAGCTTGGCAAGACAACTAAAGTATCTTTTTTTTTTTACATTAAATTTTTTTTTTAAGATTTTATTTATTTATCTCTAGAGAGGGAAGGGACGGAGAAAGAGAGAGAGAGAGAAACATCAATGTGTGGTTGCTGGGGACCGTGGCCTGCCACCCAGGCATGTGCCCCAACTGGGAATGGAACCTGCGATGCTTTGGTTTGCAGCCCGCGCTCAATCCACTGAGCTATGCCAGCCAGGGTGCAACTAAAGTATCTTTTCCTGTATGATTTATCTGACTCTAACTCCATGTGTACACAGTTTAGGGATTAGCAATAACTCTAAGGGAAATTGCAGGTGGAATTTAAACCTAATTCTCTGCTATTTCTCCAGGATTTTTGGCCCTTCATGATGAATTGACCATTATGATACCCCAAAATTCCCAGCCTGTTTAAACCACCTTGAAACCCAAAGTTTAGAGCTTCTAATATGAGATTTACATCAGAGCATTCACTCCCCTCCTCTCTGGGGTCTTGGCTGGCCTCTTAAGTCTGGCTGCCTGCTTGCTCTCCAGTGCCTCTTTCTTCTGCAGTCCTCCTGTTTTTCCAATGGCTGCTCCAAGCAGATGGTTGGACAGTGCTTGCTACTTGGCCATGGCTGTGAACATGTGACATGTATATATGTTTTAGATCAAGATACAGTCTCATAATCTCTCCTTATTTAAACTTAGTATTATTATGTCTTGGGCATGTCTTCCTATCATTTAAAAAATTCTTCAATTCTTTAAGCCCTGGCTGGCATGGCTCAGGGGATTGAGTTCTGGCCTACAAACCAAAGTGTCGCCGATTCCATTCCCAGTCAGGGCACATGCCTGGGTTGCGGGCCAGGTCCCCAGTAGGGGGTGCATGTAAGAGGCAACCACACATTGATGTTTCTCTCCTTTTCTTTCTCTCTCCCTTCCCCATTTTCTAAAGAAACAAATAAAATATTTAAAAAGTTAAAAAATAAAAAGTTCTTCAAAATCCATACTTTCAGTGATTATATACAGAATGTGACTATAGCATCACATATTTTAATTATTCCTGTATTGTTGGATACTTATTTTGTTTATAATAATAAACTTTTTATTGGATAGCTTTGTACGTACCGTATTTTTCGGATTATAAGACGCAACCCTCCATGCCACCCCTCTACCCCCATTTGGGAGGAATAATGGTTGTTAATGCTGCTGTTGAGTTCTGTTTACATTTACATTGGTGAAATATTATTTATGTTATTAAATATTTTACCACATTTTTTGCATCAACATTTTTTTCCTATTTTCCTCCAAAACCTAGGTCCGAAAAATATGGTAACCAGGGATATAGCCAAGGTAGAACTTCTGTAACAAAAGATGGTCAATGTTTTAAAATATGGATTGCTGAAATGCTTAATGAGGAGATGCAATTTTAAATTTTTATTAACATCATCAATGAAAAGAATTACAATTAAAAATTTTTTTGAGGTTTTATTTATTTGATTTTTTTAGAGAGAGGCAGGGAGAGAGAAAGAGGGAGAGAAACATCAATGTGTGGTTGTTTCTCGCATGCCCCCTACTGGGGACCTGGCCTGCAACCCAGGCATGTGCTTTAGGCTGGGAATCGAACTGGTGACCCTTTGATTTACAGGCTGGTACTCAATCCACTGAGTCATACCAGTTCTGGCTATAATGAAACATTTTTGATCACCCTTTTAATGATCTTTTTTTTTTTAATAAAAGTAATGTGTTAATTAAGAATTACAGAAAATGCATATAAGCGATGCTGAAGAAATAGGGAAGTCACCTATAACCTTACCATTAGTTAGCGTTTGATGTATGTTCATTGCCATTCCTATGTGAATGAAGTCATAGTGTACATGCTATTTTTCATTAGGAATAGCTTTAACAACTTAGTATGTCATTACATATTCTTTTACTACATGATTTTTAAATTATTTCAGTTGATTGCAAAGCAGAGAAACTGACCTAAGTGTAACCTCACTTTGTAAAATACACAGGGCTTACTGTGGTAGAAGCAGAGTTAGGCCTCTGAAGCTCTTCTTGGAACCTGTGAGGCACTGAGGGATACAGGTGACTTCAGACATATGTGTGTATGTGGTCTACAATTTATTCAACACAGTATTATTTGATAAGGTTGTTGCCTTTTTTTTTTTTCCAAGTCTTTCCTTAGGAAAAATTCCTAGAAATGGAATTTCTGAGGACAAGGGTTTTCATCTTTGGTTTAATACTTCTGCTAAGTTAATACTCCGGAAAAATTACTCCATATATTTATTTGTAAAATGACATAGGAAAATACTCATTTTCCTACATCTTCACCAGTAGTACTTGGTATTTTTTGTTAATCTTTGTGAGTTGTTTCCCCCAACATTTTATTAAAAGTTTCAAATATAGAGTAAAGGTGAAAGATTTTTTACAGTGAACATCTGTTTACTCACTACCTGTATTCTACTGTTCGTATTTTATTACACTTGTTTTATCACACATTTACCTATCTATACTATTACTCATCCATCCTTCTTAGTTTTTTGACACATTTCAAGGAACATTTTAGACACCAGTATACTTCTACCTCAGAATTTCAGCATGCGATACACAAATAATGAAAGTAATATGTAGACATAGGAAAAAAATCTGAAGTGAGATTATAAAGGGCTATCATCTGTTTTCAGTTAGCATTTAAGTGTTTTGTAATAAACAACTGTTGCTTTTATAATTAGCAAAAACAAACATCAAGCAAACACAGACAAATCCAACCGACGTTTGTGTAGAGTGTTTGGAATGTGCACAAAAATCCGGAGGAGGAGGGAGGGGAAACACTCACATTCCCAGAAGCAATTTTCTTTCTTGCGTAGGTGTGTGGTGAGGTGTGTGTGTATGTGGGGGCGGGGGGTGTTTCTTTTTTGTTTTGTCTTCCTCGGGCTTCACAGGGTGAGGTGGCAGGAGAAGTTTTCTTTCAAAGTCTTCTGGGTGAAGCAACCCAAGTGTCCATCAGTAGATGAGTGATTAAAACAACTATGGGACATTTACACAATGGAATACCATTCAGCCATTTAAAAAAAAAAAAAAAAACAATTTTGCCCTTTGCAGCAGCATGGATAAACCTGGAGAACATTATGCTAAGTGAAATAAGCCAGTCAGAGAGAAATACCATATGACTTTACTCATATGTGGAATCTAATGTGCAAACTGAACTAACAAGCAAAATAGAGACAGACTCATAGAGAGCAGGTTGACAGCTATGGGAGAGGTTAGGGGGTGGAGGGATGGAGCAAAAAGGATAAAGGACTTATGGACATGAACAACAGTGTGGTGATTGCAGGGATGGGTATAAGAGGGTTAAATGATAATGAGAAAAAAAATACCATAAAGAAAAAAAACCTCTCTGGGCAAGAATTATGTGTGAGTATAATGGCAAGATCCCAGAAGGCCAGGTTCCAAAGATCTAGGATATAGTCCCAGAATTGATGCTAACTACCAAAGCACTTTATATCTTTTGATTTCCTTTTATTTTAAGATAATATATGTGATAGCTTTCAACAAACTGTATATTCTTTGAAACAGTAGGAAGATTTTAGAATTGAGATTTGTATATATTCCTAGTGTATTGTCAGAAAGCCACCTGCTATTTTTTGTTTCATGCCTAGTGAAAGAAAAACCACCATACTAGCTCTTGGACTGGTGTTCTAACTTGTTGGAGGACAGAGTCTAACTGGCATGAAGTACTATTCCAGTGTAATACATCTCAAACCTAATAGCCTTACCTTTGGTCAGTTAAAAGTGAAAATTTAAGTTATTGTGTTTCTAATAATTACCCATCTTAGCCAGAAGAAATAATAGTTCCCTTGGTGGCATCTGTCTTGCTCTGTCAAATTTCAGTTGTTGTTTGCTTTGAAGACACTTATTTCATACTTGTTTTTTCATCGTGTTAATTCTTTTTGTTTTCTTTTTCTATTTTTTATTTTTAATCTTCCAGGCCTCTTCCTGTGCCAAAACTGCCACCTGGAGAGCAGTGTGAAAGTGAGGAGGACACAGAGTATATGACTCCCACCTCCAGGCCTCTAGGGCTTCCAAAGCCAGAGGTGAAATGGCCTTCAGAGACATGCCAGAGTTTGCGGTAGGTTCACAACAATCCTTTGGAATTAAGCTGGCACCACTCACCTGTTTGGCTTGCTACTTTTATGTAGCATTACCCAGCCACAATTAAAGCAGAAAGATGTATCTTTCCCAATGTTTAAGCCTATTAACAGCTGTAAGCAGTTCCTTTTAATGTTTCCTCAGCATCACAGTAATCTAAAAAACATGCATGTCTATTACTCATCACAAGAGTGACTTTTACATTTCATAGTGATACTGACAAAAGAATGTTCTCTTGATAGAACCAGGGTCTAGAGTAATAGTGAACAGATGAATCTTAATAAGTTTGTGGATAACAGAGTTCTATTTCTGAAGATCACTGTGCTACTTTCCTTTCGGTTCAGAGAATGTGACTGTGACCAGCAGATTGATAGTTGTACCTATGAAGCAATGTACCACATTCAGTCCCAAGTGGCGCCACCTGACACAGAGAGCAGCACTTCCGGTGAGTAGGTATTCTGCCATAGGGATGAGCCTGTAATATTTGGCTAGTGAGATAGCTCGATTTAAGCAGAAAATTTTTTAAAATAATTTTATTTGCAAAATATCTTTGATCCATGGGCAGTAAAACCTCTTTCCTTTGTTTTATTCCCTGTTCACACCACTAGTTTCTTTTCTGCTTTTTCATCCTTCCAGGGCCTAGAGACATTTGTGTTAAATGGCCTGGACCTGCAATGCAGGATGCTCCCTTTTATTCCCATGGCTTTCTCACATTGATGATACTCTTTGTGTGTGGGTGGTAAATACTCAATCCCCATATTAACTAGCGTACCAAGGTGAAAGTTCAAGAAAGCAGCATACGAAGGGCCCTCCAAAGTGAAATGCAGATAAAATGTTGAATGAATGCTATGAAGTGGCACTTAAGTGGCTTAATCCTGGCATGTTCAGAAAGGTGGAACTGCAGAATTGGTGTAGACTTTATTTTCTCTGCCTTTTATCTCCACCCACAGGGCATCGCACGGTGTTCGGCCTGTAGTAAATGTAGTGAACATTTAGTAGTGGTCTGACTCTGTCCTACAAGCCTGCGTGAAAGGGTGTCTTTACATTGAAATGTGGTAGTAGATGAGGTATGCTAGAAGAAGATAACTAACTGCACAAACTTTGCTCTAGGTGAAGGTAATTTGACTGCAGGCCATGCTGTCATCGGCCCGGAAGAATCAGAAAATGAAGAGGATGGGTATGATGTCCCTAAGCCACCTGTGCCGGCAGTGGTGGCCCGCCGGACTCTCTCAGATATCTCTAACGCCAGCTCCTCCTTCGGCTGGTTGTCTCTGGAAGGTGATTCCACAAGTGAGTCTCCAGGATATCTTGGGTTTGTACTGAAATGCTGTGTGGCTCCTAATTTATACTGAAATAGAGATGAATGACTGCCCAGTGAAGTAAATTAGTAGCTGGAAGTAGTAGACTAAACATTATGTCTAAATGGAAGGAAAGTGGGTTCTGGGTCCCCAATTGGGAAGTTAAACTGTAGTCAGACTCTAAGATTTTGCTAGACTTTGAAATGAGGTTCTTCCTTAAACCATGGCTCCTCCTGTGCCGGTGATAAGAAGGGTTTCTGTGCATTGTGACAGTGGCTATTAAGCTCAGTGGTTCTTCAGACCACATGTTCCAACTTCTGGGCTCCCTTCCATGGGAAGGGGGCGTGCAGGCTCTGGGAAGCACGTGGCATGGGCGTGGAGCCGGCCTGTGTTTGGGTCTTGACTGTCAAGGACTGTTTTTCTTGCACCTGTGGCTGCCTGGGAGTGCCACAGCCAAAACTGCTGTCACTTTGGACAGCTGGTGAAAAAGATATTCCACATCCATTTGCTGAAACAGGTGGTGATCCCCATCCACCCAACCTTGTTTAGTGCCTCACTGCAAATTATGCTTATTTCTGTATTGTTATTTGGAAAAAGAGAATTTCAGTGTCTTTTCTGTCCCCTTGAGAAAATTTTAAAAAATAATCCAGGCAGTGATGTGTATGAAAACTTGTTTCCAAGTGTAAAGCATCATACAAATGCAGATATTCTGTGCTTATGACAGTAGTAGTTATTGTTAGTGGAACAGGTGCATGGCATATTTAGAAGGTTGTTTCTGCTGTGAGAAGGAGGGGCCCATGCACTAAAATCCTTGAACCTGTAAAACCCAGTCTTTCTTAAAAATTTTTATTTATTGATTTGAGAGAGAAAGGAATGGGGAAAAAGAGAAATATTGATTTGTTGTTTCACTTACTCATGCATTCATTGGTTGCTTCATTTTGTTTTTAATCTTTTTTTAAAATAATTTTTATATTGTTAGTCTATTACAGTTGTCCTAATTTTCCCCCCTTTCATTGGTTGCTTCTTGTGTGTGCCATGACCAGGGATTGAACCTGTAACCTTGGTGTGTCAGGATGATGCTCTAACCAACTGAGCTACCCTGTCAGGGCACCCAACCTTTTGACTGAAGAATGTATGTTCCCAATTGACAGTATGTCAGTAATGTTCTGATATTAGCATATTGTTGTTATTGCTGCCATCAAATCAGGATTCCCCTCCACATTTGCAAATATTTTCTTTCTTATTTCTTGTAGACTTCACTGAGGGTTCCCAAGTCCCCGAGAGGCCTCCCAAGCCGTTTCCTCGGAGAATCAACTCTGAACGAAAAGCCAGTAGCTCTCAGCAAGGTGGCGCTGTGGCTTCTGCTGCCACCACCTCACCGCAGCTCTCCAGTGAGATTGAGAACCTGATGAGTCAGGGATACTCCTACCAGGACATTCAGAAAGCTTTGGTCATTGCCCACAACAACATCGAAATGGCCAAAAATATCCTCCGGGAATTTGTTTCTATTTCTTCTCCTGCCCATGTAGCCACCTAGCACATCATGTCTCTGCTGCAGCTTTAGAGGACCAGTGACCTGGGAGCTCTTACTTGAGTAGCACCTGAAGGGCAGAGGTTCCTTTGGAGACTTCACAGTGAAGTTCAGCCCTGTCTGTGGGTATCACATCTGTGGTTCTAAGACTGCAAAGCAGTGGAATGAAAATGGAGTGGCCAGTGTGTTTTATTATTTTATTTGTTTTGGGAGTACATTTGAAGGTTTCCTTCTGTCCCCAGTTAGAGAGAATGTGGGTTTTTTGTTTCTTTGTTTTGTTGTTGTTGTTTTAATGGTAGCCTACCTGGGGAACAGTACAGAAAGCAGTAAGAGGAATATTGTGCTATAAATCCTAATTGAGGACTTGAGACTTTCCTGGGCTTAAGAATGTGGTTGTGTATATATGTTTGTCTGTGGTGGTGTGTGTCCTGTGATTATAAAATTAACCTGCTGTATGTGTTAATCCCAGGCAGGGAAAATTAGCACAAGAAGTTTAGGAAGGAATTTTATTAAAACTTCCATATACTGTGGTATTATGCCCAACCCCAGGGTGCATTACAACCTCAGCACTCCCCTGTGGCTTGGATCATCATGTGCACGAAGTCCTGTAATTTTAGAACACCTCCCCTCTATCCTTTCCCTGTTTCCGCTTTCCTCCTCCTCCTTGGTGTCTCACATTGGCATTTAGCTCGCTATGACCAGCCTTACTGAGCCAAGCGATGTATAGGATTTCTTTGTTGTATGTGATGGTGTTGGTTTGCTTGAAAGAGAAGAAAGGGTCCTGTTGCTGTATCACTCTAGTCATGTTTGATACTAGCAGCTAGTACTAGTCACTCCAAAACACTGTTTCTGTAGAAACATTGAATCTGTTAAAATAAGATGTTTAATTATTCTAACTATAAGGAGTGATTTGAGATAGAAGCCTTCAAATACATTCCATGCTCTCTCCAGAAAACAGTCTGTGGGAGTCAGTTGCCTTGGTACTAGGTATGTTTGTGTCTGATGTAGGTCATGAGTGTTTCTACTCAGTGGGAAGGGAAGAACATTGGTGTCTAGCATGGCTTTCTGGCCTAAATGCCAGGAAGCTTGAATCATAGGCTCTCTGCCTTGTTATCCATAAAACGCACAAAACAGACAATAAGGGTTTATCTGTTCACTTTTTATTCCCAATGAATTAATTCCAGCTTATATGGGTGTCTTCCTGTGAACATGAGCCAGGTTGTATTTTCTGTAGTGATTGTTTTTCTTTGCCCTTTAGATATGGGGATACCATCATGGTAACTCGGCATTTTACTACCCAACAACTTGGTTTTCACTTGTGCCTATGGCTTTGGGAATGTAGCACCTCCTTCCTCTTCCCTCTTCACCTTTGGTCCTATACACAGTTTAATGACTGCGTCCCCCACAGTAGTTAGACATCATTTAGTGTAATAAATGACTTTACTGTAATCAGAGACAATATGTGAGCAGCAAGGCAGTTTGTGTAATTGCAGATTCCTAAAGCAGATTCAGAATCTAGTGTGGGGCACCATTAGTTTTTGTAAATACTACCAAATGACCCCTCGAGTTCAGGTCATTCTCTGCGCAGAGTCTTTCATTGGCTTCCCCGCACCTTCTTCCTTATCAGAAGCAGGCCCGCTTTTTACTGATCTACCCTCCTCAGACTCTGAATCATGCTTTTGTCTCGATCCACGGAAATGGCTCTCTTTAGATCTCTTTCTCATCTTGTCATCTTTATAACTAAAACTTTTCTAACTCTTCTCTTGGCTTTCAGCTTTTGGTTTTATCCTCTTATCTCAGCCATTTGCATTCTCATGGTAGACAATACAGGACTTGCTGATTTGCCATGGTTGCCCTGTGTCTCCTGTGTGGTGGAGAATGACAGCCCACCATTGGGTGTAGGAGGTCCTGAACTAGAGTGGAGGGCAGGAGAGAGTGGCAGTGTGTAGGAAACAGTAACTTGGCATCTTCTAAAAGCCGGACTTGTGTTTCATTTGTGGTAACATTTAGTTTTATGTTTTGTTGAGCTATTGAAAGCCTAGACAGAGAACTAAAGAGATGGCAGCAGGTTCCATGCCTAACCATACAGGGATTTCCTTGTCTGTAGATATTGCCCATAATCTGAAGATATATCAATAGAACAAAGCCCTGGTTCTGTGTATCTATTGCCCTTTCAAAGTGTATCCAAAATCATCTTTGAAGATTATGTCTTTGCTTGTATAGACTAAGGGCAAGTTCATCCTTTCTTTTCCCAGTGAAGTACTTGTGTGGCTTTTTGGGTGCTTCCTGAACTGGGGTGTGCCAGATCCTTGTGTTAAACATGTACACGATTGGTCAGAGTATTATCTTATCGGTTGTGTATCTGTAGGCATTCAGGGTTTTAGACTATTCTGTGAGGCTTTTTCTCTTTGGGCTCTTCGAGGGTACATCCAGGTCCATGCCTGAGATTGCCAGATGAGCCTCAGGAAACTTCATATGGCTCTTGTTTTGAGGACTGTCCTAAAACTTTAATTTCTTAAATTTTCTTTTGATTACAGCCCTAGTAACTTGTTCCTGAAACTCCATTTTTATGACAATTTGTAATTCTTTGGCTCTGCTCTGAATTACATTAAAATTGCTCTTTCACAGGCAGGCTTCACTTTGAGTTTTGCCATTTTTGACAAACTCATCCCTTTTCCCTCCTATCACAGATGATTCTTCCTCTGTTAACTATCAGGTATATAAGGTAAAACCACTTTGATGTTTTCTTTTTACTTAAATGTATTAGGCTATTCTGTTAAACCCAGTCTTCTGCTGTCCAGGGTTGCTTTACATAGCCTCCCACATTTACTGGGCAGCTGCTGTGCAGGACTTGCAGTGATCTGCCCATCCCATTTCCCACTGAAGTGTAGAGCTCTCAAAGTGGAAAAATCTGTGGGCTCTGTGTTATACCTCCCTTTAGTACATAATAGATTGAGCAGCTTATCTTGTGTTTATCTGTTATTCTTTATGTAAATAGTGGGTGGTCATTCTCTCCCACAGTCCTCTCTGTCCTCAGCCCCACTCTAAATGTTCTGCCATTCCTCTGATTGCTCTCTTCTTTTATGGATTTTCAGCATCAGGGCCTAGGATGTATCATTATGCTGTTTTGTGGATTAAAAAAAAATGTTGGGCAGGGGCGCTATTGCTCTTCTTCATACTTGAAGTATTTATTTCTTACATAGAAAAGTAAACTATGTTTTATGGTCCAAACAGTGAACATACAAATGAGTTTTTGTAAATGGCTTGCAAAGTAGGAACCCAACTGTATGTTCCCTTTAAGGCACTATTAACAAGATCTAGACCCTTTTTTCTTTTTTATTGAAGTATAATTGATATATTAGTTTCAGGTATACAATATAATGATTCAGTATTTATACACACTGCAAAATGATTGCCACAGTAAGTTTCTTAAGTTTAGTAAGCATCCTTCACCATTCAGTTAAAAAAATTTTTTTTCTTTGTGATGAGAAGTTTTAAGATTTATTCTCTTGGCAACATTCACTAAGATCATAGTGAATAAGATCAATATGCACTAAGGATCTACACCTTTCTGTGGGTGATAGCAATGGTGTTAATGCAGAATCTTCTACCTCACATCATGAAAGTCAGAGGGTGATAGACCTTCTTCCCAAGTATTTGGAAGTCCCCGTTCTTGCTGTGTTCTCCTGATTCAGTCCATGGAGTAATAGCATTCTGACCATTGACCGGGCTGTTTACCAGTTTGTTTGTTCATTCAGTAAAAGTTTGAGTGATTTACCATTTACCAGAAGTGTCAGCTCTGTATTCTCTCCTACCACCACGTGGTGATTTACTGATGCTGGGGGATTGTACTTGGCTGCCCAGTACTTAGATTTGGCCCTAAAGGAGCCCTTCCCAGTAAGATTGTGTAGTTTTCATTCATGGCTCTTACGTTTTCTTTCAGAGCTGTCCTAGCTGGAGAATCTGTGGTGGTTTGAGGGTTGCGCAGTAAAGCAAGTGAGTGAGTGAGCAAAGCATCTGCCCACAGTTCCCTTCTAATCTGGTGCCTCCCTTCATCGCTCTTACTGGGACCACTTGTGTCCCTGATCTCGCTTATTGGGAAGTTTCCTTGTCGGCCTTCTGTGACCTGTCACCATCTCTCATTTTATTTGGAACTTGTTTTCCAGTCCTTCGCCAAGTTTTACAGCCTAATCCTATGTTTTAAGAGTGGCTGAAGGTGTGGGAAATGGATGGACACTTGTCGTTGGTCCTGATCTTCAACCAGTTGTTTGGTCTCCCTAGAGTCAGGCAGTAAAATACACTGAACTCAATCAGTTCTCAAAAATGTCAGCCTTGCCTTGGCTGGGTGGCTTAGTTAGTTGGAGTGTCATCCTGTACACCAAAAGGTTGCAGGTTTAACTCCAGTCAGGGTGCACAGGTTGCCCTGTCAGGGTACCTTTGGGATACAACCAATCAATGTTGTTTACATCTCTCTCTCTCTCTCTTCCCCCCCCTTCCCCCTTCCTTTCTCTCCCCCTCCCTCCCTCCTCTCTCTCTCCCCCACCTCCCTTCTCGCTCTAAAATTAAACATATCCTTGAGTGAGGATTTTTTTTAAATGTCAGCTTTTGTCTCTTCAGGTAGGGAACTTAGAGACCTCAGGCATCTTAGAACTTAGTATTAAAATTAATACATCATCATTTTCTCCTGGACTTTCGGTCTTCGGAAATTCAGTCTACAGCATTTTAATTCAGCATAAAGCATTACTCTCACTACTTTGACCTCAGTCTACATTAGTAGTCTGTTTCTAGAACTGCAGCTAGCCACTTAATACATGGAGGACGGTGCACAGTGAAGAAGGCCATTGTGTCTTTGACTGTCCTGTTTGGGAACCCTTTGGGTGCAAGAAGCAAGCAGCGAAACTAAAGAAAGGAGGGAGTCATAAGGATGCAGGGTACTTCACAGGACCCAGGACAAGAAATACGCTCGACTCTCACACAGAACTGGAACACTTTGCACGTAGTCCTTTTGCTTGTCATTGTGTTTACTGGCATGCATAGGCCCAAAGTAGACACCCTGATTCTTAAGTCCACAACTCTAGAGATCACCATGAACCAGATTCCAGTACCTCTTGGTTCATATTCTCAAGAAAGAATGTGACCACCCTAGCACATTGATTGTGGATCTGCCCCCAACCTGTCAGCCTCCCCACACAGGGCAGCAGTAGCATGTTCCTTCAGGGGGTAGGTGGGAGTTCTCAGAGGAGGGGGTATAGATGGAAGAGATACCCTAAAAATACTTTAGCAGTAAACTGCTATCATACTGCTTTTTTTGAGAGCAAGAAGACAGCTGTGGCACTGTGTTTGGAACATCAAGGACGTTCTTACATTTAATTCAGGTTGTTTTCTTTATTTCCCATTTTTCTTCTTCTTATGAGTCTTTGTGTCAAGATTTCTTATCTCTTTCTTTAGGACCAGTTTCTCCTGTTTTGGAGCTAGTCTATTCTTAGGGTGATATTTCTTAGCCCCCTTCTGTCTCAGGTTTTTTAGCCTTCTTTCATATCATTTAGAGAGCAAGATCATCCCAAATCCCACTGTAGTCACCCATGGACTTCTGGGCTGTCTTCAGGTTTGAGCACTGAAAAGGGATTCATTCTATGGCCTGTGTCCCTCTATACCCTCCTCCTCACCCTTCCATTTGCTATATGAGGAGAGCTCCTCAGTAATATTCTTAGGCAGCCTCCCTAGGTACCTCAGAAACTGATTTGCTGTAGCCAGTAAGAATATGTAATAGTTGGGAGAGTTGTCAGGATATAAATTACATACAGATTCCAGTTTAGAATGGAGTTTTTTTGTTTGTTTGTTTTACTGAGAGCTCTTTAGAAAGGATATCTTCACCTTCTCTGTCCAATTGCTTTCTTTGTAGTCCTATATTAAAACCTTTATTTTTATCTTTGAAACTGTGCTTCTGCTTGCCTGAACCTTTTGATCTTATTTATGTCATCCTGTAGTCTGTCCAGCGTTACTAAGGTATTTCATAATGAGGACTTTTAAAAACTATTGGATTGTTAGATATACATAGAAGCAACCTAATAGTCCAAAGATGTATATTGAGGCACATGGTATAGAGTGGGTTATCAGACTTTGCCTTTGATATTCTAGTGTAGATTCTACCTTCAGCGTCCCAGGAAACCTGGGTTGATTTTGGGGAGGAGTACCATGTTTCCTGGTTCTGGAAAATAGAAAGGGTAAGAGGTGGGGAAGTAGGGGTACACAGGTGCCACATGGGGGCTCCTTCATAGTCAGATGGCAGGTGCTGCCCCTCTTCCTTTGTAATGCCTGAGAAAACTGTGGCTTATCCCTCCTAAGTTTGTGTAGAGCAAAGGCCAAAGACCAACCTCAAATCTGCTGAATTGGCAGCTCAACAAGTCAGAGTTCTAATTGCCCAGCCTCATATTCTTGACTCAATCCCCAAAATTAATGTGGGCGGCACCCTCTGCATCGTTTCTCATAAATTCTCCCCGTGAACTAGACCTGGAGGCCAGAGGAGGCTTGCTTAACACATACTCTGTGCAACTGCTCAGGCCCGCAGTGGGCTGTACTGCGGTCAGTTCTGTGCTTCCTCCTGACCTCTGACCCTGTTATGATGGCTGTGGGTTGCCATCCTTGTGGCTATCCGGAAACGGAAGAAGCAGAGAGCTACTTATGAGTCTGTAGGCCACGTGTTTTCTCTTCCTTGGCCTCTTTTGCTGTCTCGGTGAGTAAGCTTGCAGGAGCCATGTCCATGAAGTAGATGCCTCCTGATCTACCCTTGTCAGCATTGCTGTAGTGTCTTGGCCTTGACCTGTTGAAACATGTGGCTGGGCCATGGCAGCTATCAAGTACCTCTTATATCTGCTTTCTGTGGCTGGCTGTGGTGACTTGGGATTTTTAACCTTATATATCTTTTTCTTTTATTCAAAACAAAAACAATTTTTAGCACACTGAAAAAAGAAAAGCCAAACATACTGTGCCTTTGTAAGGAAAGGCTGCATTTTAGAGCTTAACATGGAAATAGCAGAGTCTTAGCTCTCTTTTACCTTGAGTGTCAGTGGTCCCTTTTCCTTGCCGTGATGCTTAGTTGGTATAAATGAGCGTTGTATTCTGGGTCACTTCGTTGCTTCCCACCAGAGTCTTAGTTATCAGGTCAAATGCTGTCTCCAGCAAGAAGAGACACAATGTTCCATGATTTCCGGGTCTACTCTGGAGCATTTCGGGTGTCCTGGGCTCTTGATCTTATTAATGACCCAGCTGCGTGGAAGTGTCAGATGTGCTTTAAAAGGGGAGATTGTTTGTATGTTTCTCTGTCTTTTCTTTCTGGTGGATCCTGAACTGGCCTAGACCTTATGCCTCTCCCTTTCGTTTGAAGACTTTCAAACTGAAAGCATTAAGCAGCTAGTGCCCTCTGTGGGGTCTAGTTTCCCCTGGGAAAGGCAGAGAGAACCAAATACCAGAAGCCCGTCACCATTATTGTGGCCACTAGGTCTCAGGAGCCGGGAGAGGAGAACAAATGTTTTCTATATAATAGCATTTTACTCAATTCTTTCCCTTTTCTCAGTTCTTTCCTGCCTATAACTAATAAAGAATTTGGGGATAGAAACAATTCTTTTTAAAGTCCTTTTTTTGGGATTTAACATACTGGGGTTGGAGGGAGCTTGATGCTTTCTCCAGAGTAAAAGAGTCTCAATTTGTATATCAGTGTTAAACAACGTGAAAACTTACATGAGATTTTTGTTGGCTATTTTAAAAATGTGTCGTTAATATAAAACTCTTAATGTTAGTAGTATTTAATCATTCTCACATGTAAAGAATAAGAAAAACAAGGTAAATATTCTTACAGAGAATAGCAGAGCTTTAAGATTCATTTTCATTTTAAGTCTACTTTGTTTTGCCAATGTATTAATGTTTAGAGGTTTGTTATACTAATGTTATTTATTAATTCATTTATATACACAGTTAACTAAAGAGCTTTTTCAAGCACCCATGTCTGTAAAAGTATTTTTAAATAAAATTTCTTTTGTTGTAGCTGACTTTTGTTCTTGCTCTTTTGTTGGGGTGGTAGAGTGATACGTCAGGCAGCTGTGGATCCACTTGTCATAGCAAGTCTGTACTGCTACCTCAAGGACAAGTCTCAGCGACAGCAAAGCGTAGAAAAGGACAACAGCTCCTTGTCAGCAGCCTGCCAAGTCCTGTGGGCTGCCTGGGCCAGGGCAGCTCTGCTGCTGGGCGGCGAGGTTGTCCTCCGTGCTAGGGCTTGAGCCGTCTGCTCTGCTGCCAACTGTAAAAGGTGTGTGTTCCTTTTAGTACCATTCCAGTTCCAGAGGCCCCAGTCTGGTGTGGTCCCCGTAATGAATAAAAAACAGTGTAAGATTTCTGGGACAATTAAGCTTTATTGTGTGTGTGTGTGTGTGTGTATGTGTGTGTAAAGGAAACCATTTGCAAATTTACACACAAAACCACACAAACGCACACAGATATACATATATACCCCAAGCTCTGGCCAAGCCCCTGTTTCTTACCCTTAAAGTATCATCTTCCCATTAAGCCCCTTCTTTTGTGGTCTGTGCCCATTAGCTCAGTTTGTAGAAGTTTGATGCTAGTATAACTATAACCTTAATCCCCTTAAAGAACCATGTGGACCTTATCTCTGTCCCTTACTCTCATCTTTTAATCATATGATTATGAGAGCCAAATGAATATAGAGGCTTGCACTCCATGGGCTTAACTCTGGAAAACAGTGTACAGTTGCCTTATAACCAGCAAGTCTTTTAAGGAATGATACTAGTTCCTGGCTTCTGCCCAAAGAAAGGAATGTGACAAAAGGGACTCCAGAGACAGGCAGGCAGGCAACTGCTTTCCTAGATCCTGTTGGGGTACTGTCTAGAACTGCTGTGCACAACACACCTCACCAGTGGTGAGGGGCTCAGGCTCTCAGTGTGTCCTCATATCAGTGACACAACTGCATTATGAAGCCAACATTGGGGCAGTAAATCACCTCAAGATAAGCAGGCTACCTACTTCAATAGCTGTTGATAGAAGAAGGGTATTTACTTCCATAGTATGTGTAGAGAAAACACGTTCTGCAAGAAACTTGCGATAAGCATCACTCAACAAATTGAGACAGTGGCAGAGTGTGGCCCCTGGGGAGGGGGCCTCTGGGGCCATCTGAGGTCCTTCTCAGTATGGCTCTGGTCCTAGCCCTTTGGCTTTCTGAAATGTGGTCTGTGGGTAAGCTGGAGTAGGAGTCTTCTCTGTCGTCCACTTTAGAGGCATTGGTGACCATCCTGAGTGCTGAGGATGAGAGTGAGCAGGGAACAGGACATGTCCAGGCAAAAAGAGGAAGAGTTCAGTATGATTCAGTGACTAGTGCCTCAGATCGATGTATTTCTCTCCCTAAAAATGGGGGAAGAAAAGTAAGAGGATTGTGGAGATAGTGACCAGAGTTCAGGGTGTAAACACTAAGGAGGGAGGAGGGACTGAAGCAAAAGCTGATGGACTAGGTGTAGCAGTCTGGAGGGAAGAAGCAGGGGTGGGTATGGCATGGCTAGGAAGGAACTTAGGCCCCTAAGTCACACCTCGTGACCTGAGCCACAAGTATTGTTCAGGAAATGGTGATGGTGATGGTATGGGTCTTTGCTCCCAGTCCTGGGAGCTACCCTGTCCAGGATCCCTCAGCCATGTCCCCCGCCCTACCATCTGTAAATAACAAGGAGGGCAAGATGTGGTCTGCTCCCAATCTCCAGCAGAAAAGAATGAATAGAAAGTTAGTGTTGAGGAAAATGAGAACCATTAGCCCCTGTTGTTGCCAATCCCTGAAGTTGCATCAGGCACTGGCCGTTGGAACTACCTCCTACCTGGTCTCCTGGAGCCCTCTTGTCACCGTTGCTGCCCTGAAGGAGGCCCATGTCTTCTGGGCGCTTATCTGACTTAACTTCAACTACAAATTCGCTCTTACGAGATGGGGGCAGCGTTCTGGGAGGAGGAAGGGAAGCAAGAGGTTGGCAACTCCGGCAATGGAAGGACAGGGCCCTTGGAAGGACATTGGGCTGAATGATGGGCTCTTTGGTGCTCTGGGGCCAACACAGGGAAGGGAAATAGGTACTGAATGAAAGGGAGAAAGATTGATTGATGGAAGCTTGGTAGTGGGCAGTAAAACAGAGAGCACTCAGACCTAGTGCTCCACTCCTGCCCCGAAGGGGTGAGCAGGTGCTGCAGCAAGCAGGGAAACATCCCAAAGAAGCAGCAAGCTGGGTAACATAAAATGGGGTAATGAGCAAGGAGCTAGGAATCATGCTTACATCTCTTGTTTGCCTGACCTCCCACAAGGCAGCTTGCCCTTCTTGTAGAAGAAATAGAGGACAGCACCCAGCACGGCCAGGACCAGGAGGCACACGGTCACAGCCACGATGACCACACCCTTGCTTGCAGGCTCTGCCAGCTTTTTCTCTGTCCCACAAAGACACTCCTAGTCACTGCCTGCCCCAGGCTGTGCATTTCCATTGCTGCTCCACCCAACCAAAGGCTGAGAGAGAGGGGCTGTGCTTACCTTTCTGGACAGGGCTTCCCAGGGACAGTCAGGGCACAGTGAGGATGCCCTGGTACAGCCCTGTTCCTGGGCCAGGCCTAGCTTACCTGTGGAGGTGCTGTTGGCTTTGGCATAAGGACTGACAGTGGAGGTGATGAGACCAGTGGTTCTGTTGGAATCTGGTGGGAGAGCAGTTAGATGGATTGGGACAGGGGGTTGGAAAAGCCTAAGTTGGTGCCCTTGCCTCAGCGTGCCCCTGACATGCTCTGCAGGCCAAAGCCCGTACCCAGCTCCAGGAAAATGATGGTGCTGTTTTTGCCCAGGGAGTTGGAAGCCACACATTCAATACCCGTCTCCAACAGCTCTGGAGTCACAAGGACACTCAAGATGCTCAGGACACTCTGTGAATCTTGGTCTTGTTCATTTGCCTACAAGGAAGGAGCAGCTCAAGGGGCAGGGAGGATGTCCAGCCATGGCAGCAAAGCCTGGGCAGGGATCAATCAGAACACGGAAAGATGAGATGTGCCTGCTCACCATGCCACCAACATTCCAGGAGATGCTAGGCCGAGGATGTCCTGAGGCTTCACAAGACAGATTCAACATTGTGTTCTCCTGCACCTGCATCTTCCTCTCCTTTAATGCCACCCATGGGGGCCCTGGAGAGGCAGCAAACTCTGCTAGCCTATTTCTCCCTCCCCACAGAGCAGTCCAGGGCAGTGAGTGGCTTTATGTCCTCAAAAAACTTGAAACACCCAACTTGGGGTGGTTCCAAGGGCCACCTAATCTGTGCCCAGAGGGCCTCACCCAAGATAGCCACGTTGACCAGCTGTGTAGAGTTCAGACCGGGTACGCTAGGCACAGACGCCATGCAGCGGTAGCCTCCCCCTGCCTTCCGGTTCAGGTTGTGTAATTGAAGCACAGGCCCCTTTCCCAGCACCTTGCCTGTCTGGGGTGAGAGACATGTCAGAGGCTACTCCCTTCTCCATCCACCTCCACCCACTCCACAGCCCCAGGGCCACCTGGGTACCTTTTCTCTCAGCCACTGGAATTCAAGGGCCTGGTTACTCTTTGCCTCACAAGTCAGGGTGAGGTTGCTGCCCTCTTGGCTTTCAGGGGCCGCGGGACTCACCCAGACATCAGACACATCTGAGGACAGCAACAGTGTCAGCGTGTGGAGGGCAGGATGGGCAGATTCCCTTTTGCCACAGCCCAGTCCCCCTGTACTGGGCCCTCAGCTCCTCACAGTTCACCAGGAGCTCCTGTTGGTCACTCGACAGTAATGCCATGGTTTCCAAATCCAGGCCTTGACATTCGTAGAGCCCGCTGTGCTCCTTGTGGGCAGACTTCAAGACCAGGACTCCATTGTCATCGACTGCTTCCTCCACCACCTCCCTGGTGCTGAGGCTCTGGGAGAGGATGCAGGGGTGAGTGGAGTGCGCCTTCATCCCTTCTACATCCCTGTCCGCACCCCATGAAGCCCACTGCACCTGCTTGCTGATGCTGAAGTGGGGTGGGGGGTTGCCATCAGCCAAACACCTGATCTCCACGCGGTCCCCTTCCTTCAGCATTCCCATAGGCTCCACTTCCAACCACACTTTCTCTGCGGGGTCTGCATGGTGAAGGGGTAGCTCTCAGCCCACACTGCCCGTGCCTTGGTACAGAGAGATCAGCAGGTATCATCCCCAGGCCTAGCCCCAATTTGATGGTCAACACTCACAGAAAACAGGGACAGAGACTTCCCCAGATTCCTTCATGTGATTCCCACTGGGCAGCCGGTAACTCAGCTCACAGTAAAACTGGGCATCTTTGTCCTCCTTGAGCAGCTGTGCCTTCAGAATACTCTGCACAGTATACAGACCACTTGACTCCACAATCTGAGATGACTGAATGTGGACTCCTGGGCAGGGAGGAAGGGGAGAAGGGCTTGGCCTCAGCCCTGTCACCATGGTCTTCCTGGGGTTGTCACGGGAGATGTAAAGGGACCCCTATCTCCCGTAGAGGGCCAGGTACAAATGGCCAGCTGCAACTTCTCAACCCAGCAGTTTTACTGCTAGATATCCACCTCAGACAAACACACATGGGCACACACAAGGATGTGTGAAAATAATGCTGCAGTGATGAAAAAGAGAAATGAGGAAAAGCTATAGACATCTACTAACATGGGCATGAATGGAATCCTGGGCAGCCAGGGTAAATAATTAGGTAGATCTAAATAGACTGACCTGTAAAGATTTCTAAGACTTATTGTAAAAAGAAAAAACTGTAACAGTGTATACTATACAATACCATTGAGATCAGGGTTTCTCAACCTCAGCACTACTGAAGTTTTGGGTCAGATAATTCTTTGCTATAGGGATTGTAGAATGTTGAATAGCATCCCTGACTTCTACCCAGTAGATGCCAGTAGCCCCTCTCCTTGTCCCAGTTATAACAACCAAAAATGTCTCCTGATGTGACCAAATTTCCCAGAGGGGGAGCAGAATCACCCCTGGGTGAGAACCACTGATTTTTGTAATAAAAAACAAAAGCCTATATATTCCTAGATTTATTTGTCTATATGAGTAAGCATATAGAAACAGGCTTGAAAGAACACATACCAACCAATAGCAGAGATTAATTCTGGGGCAGGGGCGCTGGGTTTGGGGTAGGAAGGAAATCTTCCTTCTAGACTATCTGTACAGTTTAAATTTTTATGTAAATATTTTCAAGTATCACTTGTATACTTAAAAAAAAAGTAAAATAAAATGTAAGGTGGTCCCTGTGTGACACCATAAGCATGGTTTTTAAGGGCCAAGAGGGCTACTCACGGTTCTTCTCTTCTTTCAGAGGCCTGCCATTCTTGTACCAGATGACTTGAGGAATGGGGTAACCATTTCTCCCCACACAGGTAGCAACCTTAAGAACAGAGCAAGTTGCCTCTGAGACCCTACGAAGCCCTACAGCTCCTCTTACCACCTGGTCACCTTGGCATATCTCACCTCCTCTGGCTCCCTACTGCTCACAGAAATGCCCAAGGCATTGGCCTGGATGCTTGGCTCCTCTGGAGCTTCTACAAGGGAGAGAAATGAGGAGAGGCATGGAACTAGTACTACATTGACCCACACTGCCCACAAGGCACAGGTAGGGCACTCACTGTAGACACGGAGCTGGAAGCGGTGCTCCTGGGACCAAGGGCGCTTGCTCTGGCACAGAAAGATGCACTCATCATGGGGGGTGACATGTGTCAGAGCCAGAGTAGTCCCTTTGTCCTGGAGGCTGAGCCGGTGCTCGTACTCCCCAGGTTCACTCTGACCATGGCCCTGGTACACACGGAAGATGAGTATTGGCTTCTCCTTGTGGACCTAAGGAGAGGAAATAGGGGAGGGGTGTCTTGGGCTTCATGAAGGGTAGAGCTCCCCTACTGATGCCCTCTTTGGAGCCCCAGCACTCACAGAAAACCAGTCGACAACAGAGCTGAAGTTGCCCTGGGAATGGGAGGGGTCACACTTGAGTAGGGCTGTGCTGCCCACTTCCACCTCCAGCAGTTCAGGCTCTGGCTGCTCTGCCACTCCAGGCGCACCTGGGGGTGAGAGGAGGAGCACCCCAGCTGTGTCAACTCCAGCTGCTTTCCAGGCCCTCACACTGCTCACCGCAGTTGTTGTACCCTCTTCCAGTATCTGAGAGAGCCCTGTGCTTTCCTAACCCTCAGCCACTCTCTACCCCTTGCCTCAGGCCAGCCCTCTCCCAGTTCAAGGGAGTTGGGATGGTAATCTTTCGTCATTGGAGCTGAGACTCTGGGTGCCAGGCATCTCTATGATGAGGATGGCAGAGAAGGCAACCCACGCTCTGGGCCAAGAGGAATGCCCTTTTCCTTCCAGGCCCCCCACTCTCTGAGTGAGGTCAGTGTGAGAATGTAAAGCATGTGCCAAGCTGGGGCACACAGGCCCCTTTGTGTCACCACAACCAGGGGAAGACATCACTATTCTACCCTTTGCCTCCCTCCCAAAACCCCTCCCCAAATCTCCCATAAGACCCATAGGTCCAATCCTCACCCAAAGCTCCCCTTTCATGATTAGGAAGCAGCACCTCTGTGAACATCCCACACACACAGAGGACCCTGTCCTGGGAGTCTTGTGAGTGTGGAGGGCTCAGAGTCTCCCCCAGGGGTCAAGACAAGGGCCAGGAAGTGGGGAAAGAGTGACGTCAGCGGTGCCTGCATGCTGCCCACTCTGTTTGGAGATGATGTCATTCAGTCCCCTCTGCCTGGACTCTGGGATCCTATCCGACTGGATTCTGGGTTGTTGTTCTGGTCTGGCTCCCAGACAAGGAAGACAGACGGAATGGTCTTTCAGCCCTCAGCAGAGGGCTCAGATCCC
This sequence comes from Tonatia bakeri, assembly GCA_004024845.1. Lineage (NCBI taxonomy): Eukaryota > Metazoa > Chordata > Mammalia > Chiroptera > Phyllostomidae > Tonatia > Tonatia bakeri. Next base: position 44,914 of record PVIA01004245.1, read on the forward strand.
TGATTCTGTTTCCCCAGATGTAGAAGAGCAGGGCAGGGTGAGGCTGGATCTCAGGGCTGCCTGATTTAGCCCTTTCCCCAGAAATACAGTCACCTTGGGAGGCAGCAGACCAGGTTATCCTAGGGACGCTGTAGGCACTGGGCATACGGCCAGCAAGCTGGGTATTGCCTAGCTCTCCCCTTCCACAGCCAGACAGCGAGTGCGATTTGGGAGAAGGAGCCAAAAGAAACATGCAGCACCGCTGCGGGCCATACAAGGGCAACGAGGACCCGGGAGCTCCCAGCTGCCAACAAGCTCGTGCAGGGATGCTCTTCCCACTTGAACATGGTCTCATTCCCGGAGGTGTAACAGTTTGGGGCACTTCCACTCTAGGAAGCCTCAATCCCTCGTGTCTGCTAGCTGTGATACCATCACCGGGGCAGGTATGAGGCGACCCACACCGCCCCCTAGCCCCTGCTAACGCCCAGCTTGGGCGAGAGCCGCCATCCATCCCCTCTTCTACATCTCCAGCCAGACGTGAAGCCCAGGAGGGAGAGCGTGGGTTTGGCACACACTGTCCAGCTAAGAAAGCTGTCTTTTCCAGCAACAGGCGGGAGCGGAATTCACGATTTGTGGATGATGTTCTCTAGTTGTGCATCCCTGCCACCGCTCCAACTGCGGGCCCCACAGAAGGACCTGAAGAGAAGCTCTCCGACGCCCCTGTAGGCTCGGCTCCACCCCTTCCCGCGCCGCCGGGCCGCAGTCTCCTCCCGCGTTTCCACTCTCGCTCCCGGGATACTCGAATACAAGCTGCAAACTGGCTGAAAAGAGAGTGGCGTGCGCGCAAGGCGCCTGGTGCCGGGGACCTGAGAAGGAAGGGCGCATGGCAAGAGCGCAAAGCTTCGGCCTCTACGGCAAGGCCAGCTACGGCTATTCAGGGTACGGGTCCCCCAGAGACCTCACTCACCAGTGGCGCGGCCACAGTAGCAGCAAGCGGCCATCAGGAAAGCGCAGAGGAGCCTGGACAGCCCCATACTTCCCCTCGGAGGACCAGCGCCAAGTGAGAGAGTTCGCGACTGCCAAGGCTGACGTCAGGGGGAGGGAGAGGGGGAGGGGGTGGAGAGGGCCCGGCTGGTCTGCCCTGCCCCTCCCCGCGCCGCAGCCCCCCGCCCCTCCCAAGGCGCTGCACCGAGGGATGCGAGGGATGCGAGAGTCTGCCTCCTCTGCCTCCCCGCCCCGACCTTGGGAAGGGTGAGGGGCAGGGACAGGTGTCTCAGGCCGGACTGACTAGGCGAGGCGGTATCAAAGAGAAGCTGGCGGGAGTGGCCAGAGTCGCTGCGGTCAAGACCAACAGCGCTCACCACCGCCCTCCGCGACCCTGGCTCAGCTCCTACCAGCAAGCGCAGCTCTGAGGGACCTCCTGTCGGAGGCTCAGCTAACAGAGGCATTGCATTCAGGATCCTCTCTCCCCCTCTCCTCCACCCCGCCGGACCCCTGCCATAGGAAAAAAAAGGTGATTGCACTATCTCGGCTGCCGCCGGCCTGGCGCTGCCCCCACGCCTGACAGTCCTGGCATCTTTGAGCGAAGAACCCTGGGCCGGATCCCACATAGACAGAGGTACCTGTACTGGGGAGTGGAGATGGTGCCTTTGGGCCGTTCCTTCAAACCCAAGCCACTGCAGGTTCATCCTGGACTAGAGGAAGGAGGGAGGGAGCTGAATTCACAGGCCCAAGGTTTTCACACTTGTCCAAGCCAAGGCCTTGAGAATTGTGTTTCTGCCCTCTTTGCTCATTAAGTGCCTAGGGTGGGACTCAGTTTCCCCTCATCTTAATGGAAAGAGGGAAAGAAAGAGTTGAATGGGTACAAGGTCTCCACCTAGACCGCTGCAAACCTGTTGCTGGGGAGCACAGTGGAAAGGACCCCCTGCAGCAGGGCTCTGCCTGCCCACCTGCAGGCCCCTGGGGAGTGGAACGGGCTCCTGCCTCAGAGAGAGCTCTCACCCTGGCCCCTGGGGCTTCTTCAGCAAGGGAGAGTCAAATAAGGGCCTGGATTTGAGGTAGAGGTCTGTCACCTGGCCAGGCGACTTTCTGCTGGCTGGGGAGGAGCAGCGTGAGGCAGCAAACACCAGAGATGGGCCCTTGACTTGAGGTAATGCTCTGGGGTGGCGCTTTGATGACACAGAGATGACCAGCAAACCACATCAGCCTTGTCTTTCAGAACCCTGATGACCGCCCCCGCCGCCCCCATCCTCCGGCTCCATTAGTCTCCAGCCAGGGGCCATGTGCAAGCGCTGAGCTGGGGGCCTGGGAGCAGGGGCCAGGGGCCAGGGGCATAGAGGAAGAAGAGGACCATGGTTCCCCATCCCCCAGAGTGAATATATGGATTGGCTTGGGGCCTGTAGTGGAATGGATGAGTTTTGTTTGTCTGCAGGGGCAGCAGTGGGAATGGCTGAAGGATGCTATTTGCCTTGGCAAGCCCAGAGCTGGGCATACAGTTTTGCTTCCCTGCCCCCACCCCCTTCCCTTCACTTAACACCATTAACTAATCATTCTCTTTTCTTAGGCCTGAAGACAATGCCAGCTAACTGCCAATGACAGTCAGTGCCCTGAGGAAAGATAAGCCAGATGGAGTTAGAGGAACCGGCTCTGCAGTGAAGGGGAAATGAAGTTAGAGGCCAGGGTGACATCCCTTCCTGGCATTGCCCCACCAGACAGGCACAGACTGTCCTTTAAGGAAGCCAGTAGCTTGGAGTGAGTTGAATTGCCAGGGAGCAGACATCTTTGGGATGGCTTAATAAGGGGCGCATTTTGGGATTCCAAACCAAAGAGGCAAGACCTTGGAGGGAATTCAGAGGGAACTGGAAACAGGAAGAAAGGGGAGTGAAGACAGACCAGGCTACACAGAGAGATGATGTTGGGTATCACCTCCCTGAGCTTTCTGCCAGTAGAGACTCTTGCACCAGGACTGGGCTAGAAGCAACCTTGCCCAGATACAGGCCAAGATCAGAAGAAGAGGCCCTCCAGCCAGAGTCCTAATTCTCTTTACCTGATTTCCCTGGAGAAAGAAGGGATACAAATACTGCCTACCAGCACCTCATGGGAGACCCAGGCTACCCAGAGATATGAGAACCCTGTTAGAAATGTGGGAGGATTAGAGGCGGGAGGAGCTGGATGATCTGATCCAAGTGCCTTTATTCGATGCTGCGCTTACAGGTGGGCTGAGTCAGATTGACTGCAGCCTGGGGTGAGGGGCAGGAATGGGGTTTTTAAAAGAAACAACTCAGGATTCGTGGGGTATAGGGGAGGGATTAGTCCCTTGTTCTTCTGGGCAGGTGCCTCAGGGTTCCAGGATGTGAGCCTGGACAGTGGGTTAGGTAAAGGGCCGGGCTATTCGCACGTACAGGAGGGTCAGTCTGACCACCAGCCAGTGTGGCTGGTGCCAAGTGTCTATTGTGAGCAGGAGAGAGTTTTGATTAAGCCTCAGGCTACCCAGCGAGTCAGGACAACTGAGTTCTGGGCAGTCTGGTGGGTTGGAAAACTGGCCTGACTCTTTCAAACCCCACTGTGTAAAAGGCTCTCTGTTGCGTCTCTGGCAAGGGTGTGATGGAGGCTGGGTGGGGTGGTGGCCGTATTCTAGGTACCTTAGCTAAAGTCTCCAGGGTGAATGGGTCTTTCATTCATTGTAAGAAATGGAGAAAAGTGGAGCCCAGCTCCAGTGGAGCTGGAGGTAAAAAGACAAGGATGGGCCTGCCCCCAGGGGCTCACCTGGGTGAAATTTGAACCTAGGAGCCCTCCCTCAGCTCTAGCATAGTGGGCACAATGGCCTCCCACCCACCCCTCTGGTCCAGGGACCTCAACCAGGGGGACGTGAGAAACGCAGGCTGGGCTGAGGAAGGAAGCTGATAAAGACAAGTTTGCAGCTGCAATGAGAAGGAACTAGGGATGGAGGGGGGTGGCCCCCGTAATCTTGACAATTATGGAGGCTGTGGAACCAACCCCCTGGACTGGCCAGAAAATAGGGTCCAGTCTGAGTTGGAGAGGTAGGAGAATTTTTCCAGAATGGGGGTCTGACCTGAGAATCGACTGTACTGAGGAGTAAACAACTGGGTGGGAGGAGGGTGGGGGCAGTTGTTGCTGAAAGCATCAGGGCAGGAAACTGGATACTGGGGCTGGGTGGAAGATGTGGGGAACAGATCGAATGGGGGGAAGCAGCTCCTATCCTGGCCTCAGCATCTGACCCAGGGTAGGAGAAAGGTGTTGCCTGGATTGAGGTGTGCCCCAGAAACACTGGAAGAGGAGGGTGGTGAGTGGGGGGATGGGAGGGGCTATTTTTAGACTTGGAAAAAAAAGTGAGTTCATCTCTACCCTGAGTGCTGGAGGCCGCAAAGGCCCCATTGTACAGGGGTCCAGAGAAGGAGAGGGGGAAGGGCAAGTGGCACAATGATGAGGATTATGTTGGAGTGTACAGTAGGGTGGGGAAGAGAGTCTTCTTCATAGCTGGCCTACTGAACTCCGGGGTCCAGCCAGGCTAGGGTTTGGACAGGAGGCTTTTCCACGTAAAGTCCCCTTTTGGGGTACCAGGGTTTCTGGCATCACTGGCCCATCATGGTGAGGGAGCTGAGGGTGGGATTCCCACAGCCTGGCTTTCCCAAGGACTGCAGGGTCTGTTCCCAGGCTCCCAGCATTCCAGCAACTCCCGTGGGAGCTTGCTGGCCTCTACTCTCATCCCCTTCCCTGCCAGGGAGTGGGGAGAGAGAAGGGGAAAGAGGATGTGAATGTATAGGAACTTTTCCTGGGGAGTAGGCACCCTTAAACCAGAGGAAGGGGACAGAAGTGGGCGGGTGGTGTGTGCTGATGGTGGTCACAGCCCGCTCATCCTATTCCACACCCTGCTGTGCTCTCAGAAAGGGGACTGTCACTCTTGTCCCCTCTGACCCCAGGGGCCTCTCCACATGGACAGTCCTCCAGCGCCTAATGCACCAGTTCAGGGAGTCCCGTGGCATTCTAACACTCCTCGTTCCCCCGTCTTGCCTACCCCTGGCTGCGGGGAGGCGGAGCACCCGCTGCCGCAGTACGCACTAACCCAAATATTACCATAAATGCTTAGGCTGAGCCGCCCGCAGAAGGAGGGGCTCCTGCTGGGGATTCTGGGTCCAGGAAACCTCGAAACCTGTCTGCTGTCCTTTTTTTAGCGCAAGTCGGCAGCGAGATTCAGTCTGCTCCCACCCAACTCTGGAAAGTGGTCCGATAGAGTTGCGGGTGGAGTTGGGCAGAGAGCCCTGGGTTGCCTCCTGCGTGGGCAGTGACCTGTGATCAAGAATAGAACCTTCCAGCCCTGAGTTCATCACTGGGACCGGTGAGAACTTCGGGGTCTCCCTTCATCTCTGCAGAACCCAGCCTTGGGGCCTGTAATAATGGGGCCTTCTGCCCCCAATCTTGGGTCTCACTTCTCTGGACTCTGAGGGCCTAAATCTTTCCCACCTGCTCTTCCCACCCGAAATTTGGAGAGTGGAGCATGTTGAAGAGAGGGCTGGGAACAGGATACAGGGAGTGTACATCTCTCCCCCTCACGGAAGTTCACATCCTCTCCCCAAAATACCATCATCCAGGGGGAGGAATGTCCCCAGAGAGCTGTTTAAATTTGACTGACTTTTCCCTGAGAAAAGGCCAGCTAGTCTACAGGAGAGGAGTCTATGGGAAACCTAGGAATGCCAGTTTTGGGTCTCCTGGCCCCCCTCTTCCCTGAAGACCACTTCTGCATTTGTTTTTCCTTCCACACAGAGCTTGGTGCCCTGGGGAACCCTGGGGGAAGGAGCCTTGTTCCACTCCGCCCTGGTGGGGCTTGTGATCTCCACTAAGGTTTCCACACCTGATCTTGGAGGAAGGAAGATTGGTGAGAGGAAAGAGAAGACAGCAGGCAAGCCTGGGGCCTGCTCCCTGCCTCCTTGACCCACATTCCCAGTGGCTGGGCCTTCAAGAGAACTTGAAAAGTGGAGAGAACATAGGACTTGAAGTCAGTGGAAGTCCCAAGCTAGATCAGACCAGTCTGTGCACTCCTGTGGCACTTTTCCTTTATATCCCCCACGTATGGGGATGTAAAGCAACTGAAAATCCTTGCTCCACTTTGGTCTCAAACACCTGACTGTAAACTCCAGGAAGGATCTTGTGGCTTTGAGGCACCCCTGCCACTTAGTTAATCTTGGGCAACTGACTGAACAGTGACTGTTCAGAGGGAACAGGGCAGTGCTAGAATGAGGAAAGAAGCTACTCATATTTAATGTATGTACAGTGCTTTGCAATGTAGATGTTTCACTTATGAGTCATTTTCATCACTGATATTTATCTTGATCTTTGCAACAAAAAATAAGGAGACCAAAGGACAAAGAATTACATGATTTAAAGTCACACAGCCTGTGAGTGATGAAACTACATTGTTTTATTGTGATAAAATACACATAACAAAAAAGTTACCCTTTTAACCATTTTAAGTGTACAATTCAGTGGCATGAAGTACCTTCAAATATTATGCAACCATCACCACTGTATAGTTCCAGAACTTTTTCATCACCCCAAGGAACTGCAGTTTGAACCAAGATTTATCTAACTCCAAAACCTATGCACTATATCTGTAATAATTTACATCTGAATTAAGTAAACTTATAATGGAAATGAAAGTAGTGGATTGAATACCACTGAATAATGTGATAGAAACAGGAAGTGCACCAGGGATTCAGAGAAGAGAATATTGTGGATCTCTGCCTTCACTAGAATGAAAGGGGGCCTTTTCCTTATGTCACCCACAAGTGACTGAGATCCTCTTCGCAGTCTCTGCTCCTTTCCACATCCAACTTGAGGTGGGAAACAACACTTTAATGCATCCCCTTAAAACAGTTTGAATAAGCTCCACACTATGTAGCTATTTAAGGAATAAGGATGATCTGTATATGCTGATATGGGGTGATGACCAGAATGGACAATAATTTTAAACTAAAAAGCTAGCATAGCCCTGGCTGGTGTGGCTCAGTGGGTTGAGTGCTGGCTCACGAACCAGAAGGTTGCCAATTCGATTCTCAGTCAGGGCACATGCCAGGGTTGTGGGCCAGGTTCCCTTTTGGGGGCCTGTAAGTGGCAACCAATCAATGTATCTCTTGCACAGCAATGTTTCTCTTCCTCTCTCTCCCTCCCTTCCCCCTCTCTAAAAATAAATGAAATCTTTTTTTAAAAGCTAGCAATAGAAATATATATATATATACATATATACATATACATATATATACACACACATATATAATGTTACCTTTCGTATAAAAATGGATGAACAATTTATATATTACATATCTCTGTACTTTCAAATAGAAACAATGAGAGGACCAAAACCAAATACAAATAGTTACATAGAGAGAAATGGAAGAAACAGGCCACTCAATATTTTCTGGGCCAGGTCAGAGTACAAATGAAGACTCACCTATCACATGTCAAAATCCTTGAATTATTTGAAAGCTACCTAACTGTTAAATATGTTGTATCTTCTTACCTTGACAAATATACTTTCTAATGACAACATTAAAAATATGTAAAGCTGTGGTTTTGTAAAATTTAAAGTAAAAAAAAATCCAAGATAAATTAATGATTATTGCACATACTTGGGTATTTTCATGATAAGTCAGCAATGTTTGGATAGATAATAAAGTCATATACAATTTATAAATTTTTTACATGTATTTCATTAAATTAATTTTTTGCCTTAATTTTGGCAAAATCCCTAATCATTATAATAAAATTTTTCTCATAATGTATTTAGCTAGTAATGCTAAATTAGGTTGACCTTTCTTGCATTATTGCTTTTTATTTTTATTTTTTAAAAGATTCTATTTACTTATTTTTAGAAAAAGGGAGGAAGAAAGGGAGGGAGAGAAACATCGATGTGTGGTTGCCTCTCACACAACCCCAACTGGGGACAGGCCCACAACCCAGGCATGTGACCTGACTGGGAATCAAACTGGCGACCCTTTGGTTTGCAGTCTGGTGCTCAATCTACTAAGCCACACCAGCCAGGGTGGATTGTTGCTGTTTAGATGTTTAAAAAAGTAATTTCAATTTTGAGAAATTTTGCCTCGCATTGAAATTACTAATGTTTTTAAAGCAATACTTAGATTCAGAATTGAGTTATAAATTTTATGTCATGTTCATTGTCAAGGAGTCACATATAATAAATATTTTATCTCAGAAAATATTTTTTCATCATATAAATCTTTATAATTTATATTGTAATTTAAATCATTTCTTAATGCAATACTGTATGTAGATCTATTTGGTGTTTCTTTTTTTTATTTTCCTGTGATGCTTCTTTTTTTATTGTGAATTTTTATTTAATATATTTTATTGATTATGCTATTACAGCTGTCCCATTAGCCCCCCTTCATTTCCCTCCACACTGCCCACCCGCTCCCACCCACATTCCCCCCCTTTAGTTCATGTCCATGTGTCATAAGTTCTTTAGCTTCTACATTTCCCATACTATTCTTGCCCTTCCCCTCTCTATTTTCTACCTACCATCTATGCTACTTATTCACTGTACCTTTTCCCCTTCTCTCCTCCTTCCACTTCCCAGTTGCTAACCCTCCATGTGATCTCCCTTTCTGTGGTTCTGTTCCTGTTCTAGTTGTTTGCTTAGTTTTGTTTTTGTTTTTGTTTTAGGTGTGGTTGTTAATAATTGTGAGTTTGCTGTCATTTTACTGTACATGTTTTTTTATCTCCTTTTTCTTAGATAAATCCCTTTAACATTTCACATAATAAGGGCTTAGTGATGATGAACTCCTTGAACTTGACCTTATCTGAGAAGCACTTTATCTGCCCTTCCATTCTAAATGATAGCTTTGCTGGATAGAGTAATCTTGGGTGTAGGTCATTGCCTTTCATGACTTGGAATACTTCTTTCCAGCCCCTTCTTGCCTGTAAGGTCTCTTTTGAGAAATCAGCTGACCGTCTGATGGGAACTCTTTTGTAGGTTACTGTCTCCTTTTCTCTTGCTGCTTCTAGGATTTTCTCTGTGGTGGATACCAGCCAGCAGTATCCATCACCACTGCAGATGCTTGAGATATGAGAGAAGTACTCCACGGACTACCGAGTCCTGTGGAGGAATAGGAATGGCATGGCCACTCTCTCTAGTGGAGAATGCCCCAAGCCGCCACCTGAGTAGGCTTTTATTGAGACTACAGGTACAGTTTGTTGATTACAGTCTGGCAGGGAAGATCAAATGAAATAGGTAACTTTCAAAGGGCTGAAAGGGTTCATGCTGAGTTTGGGGTTTTATCACCTAAGAGCTATGGGACCTAAAAGCCTAGTTTAGTTTCCTGCCCGTGCCTTCATATTCTAATTCAAGAGCATCCTCAGCAAGCAGGTCTCACAGGATCTTGCATATTTTATGCTCCAGGCCTAATTACCCTGGGGGTCCACCAACTGTAGTCTGGACTGCACCGCCCCTGCTATTTCTGCAGGCCTGAGTTGGGCAGAGAAGACAAAGGCAGCCAGGAGACTTGAATTTCTCACAGCCAGAACAAGGACTCAGGCTTTGTCAAAGCCGGTGGGGGGGCAGAGGTCGAAGTTGATCACCCCCTCATTTCCACAGCCCCCTGAGTCTCTTCTTCCCTGGTGGCTTTTCCCACATGATTGTGTCTGTCTTAGGTTCATCCTCTTCAGAGAATTGTTACCTGTCATTGACCACTGACCAAGCAATGGGAGCCAGGCATAGAACAGGCAGTGTTCATGCCAGGGAAATAAGTTTTGTCTCCTTAGTGTGTCCTGGTTCGGAGGTCTCTCACTCAGCCTTAGCCACTGGGGGTTACAGCTTCCTGAGACCAGGCAGGGCGGACCCCAACACTCTCCTTAATTTTTACCTTGGCTAATGTAATTATGATGTGCCTTGGTGTGTTCTTCCTTGGGTCCAACTTCTTTGGGACTCTCTGAGCTTCCTGGACTTCCTGGAAGTCTATTTCCTTTGCCAGATTGGGGAAGTTCTCCTTTATTATATGTTCAAATAAGTTTTCCATTTGTTGCTCTTTCTCTTCTCCTTCTGGTACCCCTACAATTTGGATGTTGGGACGTTTAAAGATGTCCTGGAGGTTCCTAAGCCTCTCCTCATTTTTTTTGAATTCTTATTTCTTCATTCTTTTCTGACTGGTTGTTTCTTTCTTCCTTCTGGTCCACTCCATTGATGTGAGACCCAGCTTTCTTTCCATCACTATTGGTGCCCTGTGCATTTTTCTTCATTTCACTTATTGTAGCCTGCATTTGTTCATCTAATTTGCAACCAAAATCAACCAATTCTGTGAGCATCCTGATCACCAGTGCTTTGAACTGTGCATCTGATAGGTTGGCTATCTCTCAGTCGCTTAAAAGTATCAGTTCTGGGCTTTCATTTGTTCTTCTGTTTGAGCCATCTTTATTTATTTATTTATTTTTGGTCTGGTTGCATCTGTTACGTATGAGGGGCAGAGCCTTAGGTGTTCACCAGGGTGGAGCAACCTGTGTCGCTGTGTTGTGACGCTATATGTGGGGGCGGGGTTGAGAGGGAACAATGGCGCTTGCTCCACTCTCCGTAGGACTTCAGTCCCTTCTGTTGCTTCCCCCAAACAAACTGGGCCTTTCTGGTGCCAGTTCTCATGTGGGTGGGCTTGTGCACCCCGTGGGACTCTCCAACAACATCTCCTGTGAGGCTGGGAGACTTCCTGTGCCTCAACCCCCACAGGTGTTTCCAATCAGTGCCCCAAGGCTCTATTTCTCAGAGCTGGGATCCTGGGTTGCATGTAGTGCCTTGCTTCACAATTGCCGCCTCACTGGGTCTGCCCGTTGCCGCCGCTAGCACACCCAGAATCCACCCACTGTGGTCTTGTGTTCCTGGGGTGCCTTATGCACCAGGTACCAATGCTCTTTGTGCTTAGTCCTCTCTGACCAGCTGCCTGACTACGCCCCTTCTAGTGGTCTGGATGAACGTGTGTATTTTAACTCCTTGGTTGTCCGACTTCCATACAGTTCAATTTTCTGTCAGTTCTGGTTGTGTTATTCTATTTCTAAATTGTTGTTTTTCCTATCTTGGTTGTGCAAGGAGGCACAGTGTGTCTACATATGCTTCCATCTTGGCCGGAAGTCTGTTGTTTCTTTTTTGTTTTTTTTAAGATTTTACTTATTGTTAGAGAGAAAGGAAGGGAGGGAGACAGAGAAGAAGAGAAACGTGCTGATCGCACTCAGCTTTTTTTTTTAATAGTATAAACTACAAATCACCCTATATTATAGGGATCTTACTTATTCCTTCTTTTTTAATTTTTTAACAATTATATTGTGCTCCGCTGGATTTACCTACATAATTTTTTCAATCAGTCTTCTGTTTAGACTTTTAAATAATTTTCCAATGTTTTGCAATTACAAATAATGTTGCGATAAATTTTTATTTTGTGGAAAGTGTCTTAACAGTAAATTTCTAGAATTGAATTGCTGGATCAAAGGGTCAAAGTGTTACAGGGTGCAGCCAAGAGGGGAAGGCCCAAATAGGGATTTGAAATGGGGTCCAGAACTCAAGGTGTCCAGGAAATATTAGGATGTCCTCACCCTCCCCCCCCCTCGCCCGCGTAGGTGTGGGTTGGGGGAAGGGACAAATGGAGCATGGCCATTGAGAGCTGTTTTGCATAGCAACAGCTTTGCAGCTAACCTCTGGTGTGGTCATTTAACATATCTATAACCTTTGACTGGTTGCATAGATATGTTAAATATCTGTGGCCATGCCCTGAGCCAGGGGAATGGAAGTAACTTCCCTACCAAGACTTAACTGGGGGCAGGTCCCCTGAGTTACAGCACCTGTGTGGGAGCTTGGAGAAGATTGGCTCCCTAACATGGGACCATGCCTGCCCAGACTCACTATGGCAGCCCAGTAAAGCTGTAAAGATATGAGAGTGCTGACAAGTGTAGCAAATTGAGGGAGGAGTTGGAAATGGGGCTACAGAGGACTCTTGGCACGGGGATTTAAACCCAGATGCGGCAGCCATTGTGGGGAGAACCACACGGTTTTGACAGAGTGGGGACTCCCACGGCCATTGTGCAGAGAGGACCACACAGCTGTGGCAGAGCAGAGAGAGGACCACTTGGCTGTGGCACTGCAGAGAGGACCACAGCCAGTGCAGGGGGAGAGAACCACTCGGTCTTTAGCAGAGTGGGTACTCCCACGGCCATTGTGCGAGGAGAACCACATGGCTTTGCCAGAGTGGGGACTCCCGCAGCCATTGTGCCGAGAGGACCATGAGGCTGAGGCAGTGGAGGGAGAACCACTTGGCTTTGTCAGAGTGGGGACCCCCATGGCCCTGTGAGAGAGAATCACCACCCGGCTTTGGCAGAGTGACAACCCCCTTTCCTTGCAGCCATTGGACAGAGAACCACATGGCTTTGCCAGAGTGGGGACTCCCACGGCCATTGTGCAGGAGAAACCATGTGGCCGTGGCAGTAGAAAGGAGAGCCATGCGGCTTTGCCAGAGTGGGGAACCCTGCAGCTTTACAAGGGGGAACCACCACCCGGCTTTAGCAGAGATCCTGGCGACCCAGCTGATGGTGCTGGGAACTGAGGGAGGCCTACCAGCCAAGACAGATTGCTGGGAAGAACTGCGGGCTGCCTGAGCCATGGACTTCTATTTCCTTTCCTGAGATATGGTACCCCAGACTGGACAAAGGGGGAAGGAAGGACTGTGTGTGTTTGTGGATGCTTTAAGGGACTTTGGGGATTTGATGAAGACATTAGGTCACTACTTTAAGTCTGTATAGCATTAAATAAACATTTCCTTTCCTTTCCACGAATCTCTGGCATTGAGAGATGTCTTTCCTATAAGGCGGCAGACATAACAAACCTGGGGGTTCCTTTTGGTAATAGTATATTGCCCTTGGCCCCCCTTTTGGCCCCCACTGTGTTCTGTGACAAAAGCATATTTAGGTTGTTTTGTTGCATTTTTTTAAGTTGTGGTAGAAAACACATAAAATTTGCCCTGGCTGGTGTAGCTCAGTGGATTGAGTGTGGGCTGTGAACCAAAGCATCGCAGGTTCAATTCCCAGTCAGGGCACATGCCTGGGTTGTGGGCCAGGTCCCCAGTGGGGGCCACATGAGAGGCAATCACACATTGATGTTTCTCTCTCTCTCTCTTTCTCCCTCCCTTACTGTCTCTCAAAATAAATAAATAAAATATTAAAAAAAGAAAACACATAAAATTTGCCATCTTAACCATTTTAAGTGTACAGTTCAGTAGTGTTAAGTACATCTACATTGTTGAGAAACAGATCTCCAAAATCCTTTTTATCTGGTAAAACCAAAGAGCTATACCTATTAAACAAAACCTCTTCCTTTCCCTTGCCCCTTTGTCCCAGTAATGACCATTCTGCTTTCTGCTTCTATGAATTTGATTACTTTAGATAACTCATCTAATTGAAATCATACAGTATTCATTTTATTGTGATTGGTTTCTTTCATTTAGCATAATGTTTTCAACTTTTATCCATGTTATAGCCTGTATCAGAATTTTGTTTCTTTTTATGGCACAATAATATTCCATTGCATGGATATAACACATTTTCTTTATTCATTTATGTGCCAATGAACACTTGGATTTTTTCTACTTCTTGGTATTGTAAATAGTAGTGCTGCTGTGAATGAGATGGGGTAGTAAGAAGCTATGAAAATTCCTGGGCAAGTGGAATAGGGAAACTGAGATAAGAAAATTAAGGCCAAACAATTTGAGCAACTTACAACTAGCTGGTGAATCACAAGACCTTATCCCCAGTAACCAAGGACACTTGAGAGAAAATAGTTCATGCCTCTCCTCCCTAACCAGAGATAAATCACTTAAATCTCCTGAGTCTGGGAAAATAGAGAACAGAGACCCAGTTAATGTGTCAGCTAAACCCAAGGACATTTGTGTCAGCTAAGCCCAAGGACAGATGAAGTTGGGGAAGAAATAACAAAAACCCCATTAAAAGCCCAACATATCCAATATAGAAAACAGTATAGCAGACCAAAGAATATACCCAAACCCCTCTATGCTCTCATTTTCATGCATCAGCATATTAAAAATGCACCTAGAAAGATGATGAATTTTCTGCTGAAACCCTCCCCTAAGATTCTTACCTGCAGAAAAAAGATAAAAAGCTCTCAGGACAAAGACTCAGTGTGGGCTCACTCTAGAGCACACCCATGTCCCATCCCAGGCATGAAGTTTTTACTTCTCTCCTAAACTCTAAGGGGCCCTGTAAGACTTGCAGCCAGGAGAGCAGTGGGCCCCCACATCTCTACCCAGGCTTATCCTGGGTCTTGTCTCCAAGGTCTCCTTTTTCTCTGACTTCCCGGTAAGCTAAAAACAGCCCTGCCTAAGCTCTACTGTTGCTTCTTCTATGCTAAGCCCTTCCTTGTTTCACTGTCCCCAGCTTTAATAAATGTATCTGCACAGTCACCTGGACTCTTGCTGTGAAATATTTCCTACATGAAGTCACGAACCCACACACTACCAGCTGGCCCTAGGCAGACTGCTCAGGGCCAGACTCCTGTAACATGAACACAGGTAAGCAAATATCACTTTGATAACTCTGCTTTCAATTCTGTTGCATGTATGTACTCATAGACTAGTGAATAGACTAGAAATGAACTCTCACACATGCGAGTATGTGAAGTCTGTCATTATGCCAGTACCACACTGTCTTGATTACTGCAGCTTTGTAGTAATGTATATGTAGATGTTATAGATATTGCAAACTCCTCTTCACTAGGGTTATAACATTTTGCTTTCCGACTAGCAAATGTATAAAAGTGCTTGTTTCCCCAGAACCTTGCCAACAGACTACACTGTCAAGTTCAGTTTCCTTATAGTTTATTAGAATGCAGCTTCTTTAGATTTAGAAAGTATTTAAAAGAAATTATTTAATCCTTTTGAAAATAAAACAAGTATTGGACAGTAACATGCAAAAGAATTATTCTAGACATGGACCTGATGTGGTTCACAAAAAGGAACTCATATATCTAAATGTAAAATGCAAAACTATAAAACTTCTAGATAACATAGGAGAAAATATAAGTGATCTTGAGTTTGGCAGTAACTTTCTGGAATAATACATGAAAGAAAAAATTGTTAAATTTAAGTTCATTAAAATTAAAAACTTCTGTGAAAGACACCATTAAAAGGCTGAAGAGACAAGACATAGACTGGAAGAAAATATTTGCAGAACACATAATTGATAAAAAACTGGAATCCAAAATACAATAAACAAAGAATATTTAAAACCCAACAATAAGAAAATAAACAATCCAATTAAATAATAGGCCAAAGTACCCCTCACCAAAGACGATAAACAGTTGGCAAACACCCAAATGAAAAAATGTCAGCATCATCAGTCACTGGGAAGTTGCAAATTAGAACAACAATGAGATGCTACTATACACCTATTAGAATGGCTAAAATTCAAAACACTGAGCATATCAAATGCTGTCAAGGATGTGGAACAACAAGAACTCTCATTCATTGCTAGTGGGAATGCAAAATGATACAGACACTTTGGAAGACAGTTTGGCAGTTTCTTAGAAAACTAAACATACCCTTATCATATAATCAAGTAGTTGTCCTTCTTGGTATTTACCCAAGTGAGTTAAAAACATATGTCCACACAAAAACTTGTACATTGATGCTTACAACAGCTTTATTCATAATTACCCAAACTTGGAAGCAACCAAGATGTCCAATAAATGAATGGATAAACAAACTGGTAGGTACATCAGTACAATAAAATATTATTCAGAGATCCAAAGAAGTGTGCTATTAAGTCACAAAAAGACATGGAGGAACCCTGACTACATATTGCTAAGTGAAAGTAACTAATTTGAAAATGCTACATACTGTGTGATTCCAACGATAAGACATCATGAAAAAGACAAAACTATGGGTATAGTAAAAAGACCAATGATGTCCAGGATCTGGGGCTTGAGGATGGGATTGAAAGAAGGAAAGTGCTGAATAGGTGGAGCATAGAAGATTTTTAGGGTAATGAAAATATTCTGTATGATATGTAGATATGTGGCATTCTACATTTGTCAGAACCCATTGGATGTATAACACAGTGAAACCTAATGTAAACTATGGACTTCAGTTAATGATAAGGTATCAACATTGGCTCACTGTAAAACGAACTAACTAAAATAGTCAAACTTAAAATTTTTGTTAAATTTTTGCCAATATTATTGATAATCAGCAGTCTGTCTGAAATATCTGTGGGTAATACAAGACTAATTCTGAGAGCTTCCAATCAAGATAGAAGAGTAGGTACACGCTGTATTCACCTTCTCCTGTGACTACATCAAAATTACAACTAAATTATATAACAATAAACCTGGAGAACTACTTAAAGACTAGCTGAGCAGAAATCCTATAACTAAGGTTATAAAGAAGCCACAGAGAGTAGTAGGACGGGCAGAGACGAAAAATGGGCTGGTCCCACATCCATGTGTGGCAGTTGAGAATTGGGAGGGATATCTCAGTAGCAGAGGCACCCCCTGAGCAGAGAGGGGTCCCAGCCCCACACAGGGCTCCCAATCCAGAAGACCAGTGCCAGGAAGAGGAGCCCCCACAGCATCCGGCTGTGACAATCAGCAGAGATTCCATCCATCTGGGTGAGATGGAGGGCTGCTGGATACCCAAGTGTTCTCTTGAAGGGCCCATGCATAGATTCACTTGCTCACAAACATTTGCCCTAAGCTCCAGTGAAGGAACAGTGGCTCAAGGGGCACCTAACTAGGAGAGGCTGAATTGTGTGGCTCTGGGGCAAGGGCTGGAGGGACTGCCGCCATAGTCCCTGTGTTGAGCCCTCCCTCCATGAGGCCTGCAGGCACAGACGGGTAACAAATGTGTATCTGCATTAACCTGGTGGCACCACCCCCCTCCCTGACAAGTCCCTGAGAGGCCAGCCCACTCACCTTGCAAGAGCCCTGGGGGTTCTCTCAGCGGCAGGCAACCGACCTCGGGCTACACTGCAGCCTTTCTGAAAAACTCTCAAGTCCACAGGCCACAGGCAGGCAGTGGCTGACCTTGGTGTGCCCTGTGTCTCTTGATGAAAGGCTCCAGGGGTGGTACAGGCACCAAATCTGAGTCTACTTCAACCTGGGGAACACCACTCACTCCACCCTGGTGACAACCTGAGACCCTGACCCACCCAATTTGCATAGCCAGAGGCTCTTTCAGCAGCTGCGCTGTATAGGCAGATGGCAGACAGCAGTGGTTGGCCTTGGGGGCGCCCTGTGCCTTTTGTTGAGCAGTCCCTCTGAGTCATGGCCTCTCCAATGCACCTCCAGGTACAGCACAGACAACTATCAACCAATGATGGCTTTGTAGCTGTTACCAGGTGGGCCTGGGTCAGTCACACACAGAAACTGGCCTGGGCCTGCACAGGAGCACAACCCAAGAGACCCCAGAACCAACACCCTATAGCGGGCTTCATACCACTTGAGAGCATCACCTGATTAGCTCCACAAATGGCATAGGAAAAGGGCTGTCTCAGCAGGCACCAGAGTCCTTTTGGGGTGAATACCACTATACGGACCCAGCCCCAGCATAGCTAGTTGTACACTGTGGTCATGGCCAATCTTCACAGCCAGTCAGGCTGAGGGTCAACCCTACCCACTGACATGCTAACAGCAATCAAGGCTTACCTACAACAGGAAGGCACGCATAACCCACACAAGGGACACTCTGGAAGCATTCAGCTCAGGTGATCAGGAAGACAGAGCCACTGGGCCCCAATGGGCACCGACTACACAAAACCATCCTGCAAAGACCAGGAGACCTAGCAGATATACCTGATATGTAGGAACAAATACTGAGATGCAGCCAAAATAAGGGGACAAAGAAACATATCCCAAATGAAAGAAGAGGTAAAAACTACAGGAAAAGAACTAAATGAAATGGAGGGAAGCAATCTACCAAATAGAGAGGTCAAAATATTGGCTGTAAGGGAGGATACAAGATAGTGGCAGGGTAGGTGGAAGTTACACTCATCTTCTCCTGGGACTAAACTAGAAATACAACTAAATTATAGTAAAATCATCCTGAATAGTCAGCTGAAGACTAGCTAAAGAGCAATCTTATAACCAGAGATTTACAGAAAACACATTGAGGCTGGTAGGAAGGGTGGGCAGCCGCTGAGGTTCTGGAGGGATATCTCAGCAGTGGGGGGTTTCCCTTGAGAAGTGTGATGTCTAAACCCCAAGCCAGTCTCCCCAGCCCAGAGCACCAGAGCTGGGAAGAAGTGCCCACATAGCATCTGGCTGTGAAAAGCAGCAGGATTTCTGTCCACCAGGGAAAGAAGAGAGTCCACTAGAGACACAAGCACCCCCTTAAAGCACCAACATAGAAAATTTTGTTTGCAGCCACTTATCTCAGGCTGAAGTAGAGGAAGGGCAGAGCAGACTGGTCATGTGAGGGGAGTCTAGGGCAGGGGTGTCAAA
The DNA here is from genome assembly GCA_004024845.1 of Tonatia bakeri. Taxonomy (NCBI): domain Eukaryota; kingdom Metazoa; phylum Chordata; class Mammalia; order Chiroptera; family Phyllostomidae; genus Tonatia; species Tonatia bakeri. The sequence continues at coordinate 63,404 of PVIA01004245.1, forward strand.
CTCATTTTCACCAGGGGCCACATCAGACCCCCAGTTGCCTTCAAAGGACCAAAATAATTTTAGGACTATATAAATGTAACTGCTCCTTAACTGTTAAGGAGTTGAAATTGCATTTGGCCCTTTGAAGGCAACCATGAGCCTGATATGGCCCTTCGTGAAAATGAGTTTGACACCCCTGGTCTAGGGATTGTGTCTGTGGGGAAGGAGTTGAAGGGACAGCCACCAGGATACTTGTGCTGAATCTTTCTCCCATACCACAGACACCATCTTTCTTGAGTGGAGCACTCCCCTCCAAGTGGCATCAGCTTGAGGGGAAAGCAACAGACCCACCCTCTAGATTCCCTCTCACCCCACCCTGCACAGCTAACATCCTGCTGAGGACTCAGCTGCCTGGACTGGGGTGTAGAGGTCTGGATAGACTCAGGGAGTATCGGTGACTGACTTGTGCAGCTTTAGGCTGGGACTATTCCCCTCGCTTTACCATCAACCTGACTGGTGTTTCTCCGTCACAGGAGATCCACTAGAACTATCCCCCAAGCTTCTGGCAGACCCAAGCTGCAAGCTCTGGCTTTAGAGGCCCCACACACCCAACTCCTAGTGGATCTGCCCTGCCAAGGTCAAGGCAAACTCTGGGACAGACTGAGTAGACCTCCACATTCCCAGAAGCCTGAACAGCACCTCCCCTCACAGGAGAGCCACTAGCCCCATCCTCCCAATGCCTGGCAGCCCCACGCTGCTCAGTTCCATCTCTTCCCAGCAGAATATGAGACAGACTGAGCTGTGTGGCTTTATAACAGAGGCCGTTTTCCCCTTGTACACACTCCCTACACATGACCAAATCTTGGTCTGTTTGGGCCAGATAAACACTGCTGGCCTCACCCTGATGACTCCCTGAGACTATGCCCCAACACAAAGGTGTATGAACACCCATTGGGTATCAGCTAGACTTGGTATACCAGGGGACATTTGCTGAGTGGCCTCAGATCCAGCATTGGCACTGAGTTTGAATCTGAATCAATCTGGTGAATACCAGATGCACCCCTTGCCCCTTCCTGGTGACTCATCGTAAATTTACCTCATGCAACTGTAGTAAAGCCAGAGGCTCTTTCGGTGACTGAGCCTAACATAGCTGGAAGGCAGAGGGCGATCTGTCCCTGGGCTGGTGCTGGTAAAAGTTGGCCTTGGTGTATAGCTGGATACTTCCCACATGCAAGCAGACCAGCAGAGGCAACCATAAACTGAGGATCACTTCTAACTCTAAACAGGTCACGCAGAGCCACTCAAAGGTAGGATTTGACATTGGCCTGCCCCAGATCTCTCCCAAGAGGCCCAGAACCAACACACCCAGTGGCCAGCTTCAGGCGACATCAGAGCCAAATCCAGTAAGCTTCACAAGCAGCATATCCCATGGGAGATCTCAGCAGGCACTAAACCTTGCTGAGGCAAATTTCATTCCATGTGGTCAGCACCAGCACAGCAGCTCATATGCCATAGTCATGGTGAAGGCTCGTAGTCAGTGAACATGAGGGTGGATCACACACGTAAATGGGCCAATAGCAATCAAGATTAAATTACAACAGTAAGGCGTACATCACACAAGGAATATTCCTGGAGCAGCCAGCTCAGGTGATCAAAGAGACCACACCACTCTTCCCCATAGGTAACCTACAGCATAAAGCCATTCCACATGACTGGGAGTCATAGCAGATCTATCTAATGCGTAGAAACAAACACAAAGAGACAGCTAAAGGGGAAAGACAAAGTAACAGGCCCCAAATGAAAGAACAGGAGAAATATCCAGAAAAAGAGCTAAGTGAAATGGAGGCAAGCCATTTATCAGATACACAGTTCAAAGTAATGGTTATAAGGATGCTCAACAGCATGAAAAAGGACATAGAAACCATAAAAGAGGACCAGTCAGAAATGAAGAATACAATATCTGGAATGAAGAACACACTGGAAGGAATAAACAGTAGGTTAGGTGAAGCAGAGGATAAAATCAGCGATTTGGAAAACAAGATAGAAAGAAACACCTAAGCAGAGAAGAAAAAAGAAAAAAGAATTAAAAAAAAATGAGGATAGTCCAAGGGACCTTGACGACATGAATCATAACAACATTTACATCATAAGTATAGCAGAAGGAGAAGAGAAGGAGCAAAGGATCAAGAAATCATCTGAAGAAATAATGGTGAAAACTTCCCAAACCTGGTGAAGGAAAAAGACATAGAAGTCCAAGAAGGAAAGAGTCTCAAATAAAATGGACCCAAAGAGGCCCACACCAAAACACATCATAATTAAAAGGGCAAAGGTTAAAGCTGCAAGAAAAAACAGTTACTTACAGGGGAGCTGTTAGCTGATTTCTCAACAGAAACATTTCAGGCCAGAATGGATTGGCATGAAATATTCAAAGTGATGAAAAGCAAGGACCCAGAAAGGTTATCATTTTAAATTGGAGAAATAAAGAGCTTCCCACACAAGAAAAAGCTAAAGGAGTCGGTAACCACCAAACCAGCATTACAAGAAATGTTAAAGGGCCTGCCTAAAGAAGGAGAAGGAGTAGGAGAAGTAGTAGAAGGCAAAACTAAAACTGAGAAATGCCCCAGCTGGTGTGACTCAGTTGACTGAGTGCCAGCCTGAGAACCAAAGGGTTGTTTGATTTTTCAGTCAGGGCACATGCCTGGGTTGCAGGCTAGTTCCCCAGTTGGGGGCGTGCAAGAGGTACACACACATTGATGTTTCTCTCCCTCTCTCCCTCCCTTCCCCTCTCTCTAAAAAATAAATAATTAGAATCTAAAAAAAAAATACAGAGAAACATAGTTAAAAAAATAAAATGGCGTTAAATATGCACTTATCATTAATCACTTTCAATGTACAATAAATGGCTTAAATGCTCCAATCAAAAGACATAAACAGCTGAATGGATAAGAAAAAAAGGTGCATATGAGTGCTGTCTCTAAGAAATCCACCTCACAATGAAAGATACACATGAACTAAAAGTAAAAGGATGGAGAAAGACATTTTACACAAATGGAAAGGGAAAAAAAGCTGGGGTAGCCATACTTATATCTGACAAAATAGACTTTAAAACAAAGGCTATAATAAAAGACAAAGATGGACATTTCATAATGATACTGGGATCAATCCAACAAGAGAATATAACCATTGTAAAAATTTATGTACCCAATGCAGGAGTACCTAAACATGTAAACTAATCTTGATGGACATAAAGGGATAGATTGAGGTAATACAGCCATAGTAGGGGATTTTAACACCTCATTGACATCAGTACATAAATCTTCCAGACAGAAAGTCAACATGGAAATGGTGGCCTTAAATGACACATTAGATCAGATGGATTTAATAGATATCTTCACAGCATTCAACCCAAAGCAGCAGAATATACATTCTAGAATAGATCACATGTTAGGACAAAAAGCAAGTCTTACTAAATTTAAAAACACTGAAATCATATCAAACATCTTTTCTGAACATAATGGTATACAACTAGAAATCATTCACAAGAAAAAAACTGAAAAACACAGAAAGGCATGGAGGCTAAATAATGTTACTAAAGAGTGAATGGATTAATAATGAGATCAAGGAAGAAATCAAAGGGTACCTTGAAATAAATGAAAATGAGAACACAAAAACTACCAATTATGGGAATAGTGAAAGCAGTCCTAAGAGGGAAATTAATAAAAAACTGGACTTCCGGCCAAGATGGAGGCATAGGTAGATACACTGTGCCTCCTCGCACAATGGAAATAAGGATAACAATAATTTAGAAACAAAATAACAACCAGAACTGACAGAAAATTGAACTGTGTGGAAGTCGGACAACCAAGGAGTTAAAAGACACATTCATCCAGACCAGTAGGAAAGGTGTAGTCGGGCAGCCAGATGGAGAGGAGTCGAGGCACAAAGAGTGGTGGCACTGGGTATGCAAGACCGAAGCGGGCAGACCCTGGGTGTGCAGGTGGCAGCTGGCAGATGCCGGGTGCAGGGGTGGCAACAGGCAGACCCAGCAAGGTGGCGATTGTGAAGTGAGGCACTGTGTGCAAGGCACTGGCTGACTGGGCACTCCCACATTCGTGTGCAGATAAACCAGGCGAAAACAGACTGTGCAAACCAGGGTCCCAGCGCTGGGAAATACAGCCTCGGGGTACTGATTGAAAATACCTGTGGGAGATTGAGGTGCTGGGAGAGACTTCCAGCCTCACAGGAGAGTTCATTGGAGAAACCCACAGGGTCCTAGAAAGTGCACAAGCCCATCCACATGGGAATTAGCACCAGAAAGGCCCAGTTTGCTTGGGGGAAGCAGCAGAAGGGACTGAAATCTGGCAGAGAGCAGAGCAGGCACCATTGTTCCCTCTCGGACCCTGCCCCCACATACCACGTCACAACCCAGCCACATGGGTTGCCCCACACTGGTGAACACCTAAGGTTCCGCCCATCATACATAACAGGTGTGACAAGACAAAAAAAAAAAAAAAAAAAAAAAAAAAAAAAAAAAAAAAAAAAAAAAAAAAAAAAAAAAAAAAAAGGCCTAAACGAAAGAACAGATCAAAGCACCACAGCTAATACAACTAAGCGACCAAGAGATAGCCAACCTATCAGATGCACAGTTCAAGGCACTGGTGATTAGGATACTCACAGAATTGGTTGAATTTGGTTGCAAATTAGATGAACAAATGAAGGTTACGCTAAGTGAAATAAGGAAAAGGCACAGGGAACCAATAGTGATGGGAAGAAAACTGGGACTCAAATTAATGGAGTGGACCAGAAAGAAGAAAGAAACAACCAAACAGAAAAGAATGAAGAAATAAGAATTCAAAAAAATGAGGAGAGGCTTAGGAACAAATAAGCAAACAACTAGAACAGGAACAGAACCACAGAAAGGGAGATCACATGGAGGGTTAGCAACAGGGGAGTGGGAGGAGGAGAGATGGGGAAAATGTACAGAGAATAAGTAGCATAGAGGGTAGGTAGAAAACAGAGAGGGGGAGGGCAAGAATAGTATGGGAAATGTAGAAGCTAAAGAACTTATGACACATGGACATGAACTAAACAGGGGCAATGTGGGTGGGAGAGGGTATGCAGGGTGGAGGGGAATTAAGGGGGGAATGGGACAGCTGTAATAGCAAAATCAATAAAATGTATTTTAAAAAATTAACAAAAAACTCAAATAAACAATCTAAATTTACATTTAAGTTTCTTGAAAAAGAACAACAAGCAAAGCCCAAACAGAGTAGATGGAAGGAAAAAATAAATACCAGAGAAGAGATAAATGAATTAAGAATCTAAACAAAACACTACAAAAAATTAATGGAACTAAGAGCTATCTTGTCTATCTTTGAAAAGAGACAAAATTGACAAACCTTCAACCAGACTCATCATGAAAAAGAGAGAAGACCCAAATAAAAAAAAAATCAGAAATGAAAAAGGAGAAATAACAACTGACACCAAAGAAATGCAAAGAGTGGTGAGAAAATATGAACAACTCTATGCCAGCAAATTAAATAAACAGAAAGAAATGGATAAATTCCTAGATACATACAACCTTCCAAAGCTGAATGAAGAAGAATCAGAGAATCTGAATAGACAGATTACAACTAATGAAACTGAAGCAGTAATAAAAAACAAACTCCCAACAAGCAAGTTCGGGACCAGATGGCTTCACAGGTGAATTTTACCAAACATTCAAAGAAGAACTAACACCTATTCTTCTCAAACTATTCCAGAAAATTCAAGAGGAGGGAAGACTCTCAAGCTGATTTAATGAGGCTAGCATTGTACTAATTCCTAGACCAAATAAAGACACCACAATGAAAGAAAATTATAGGCCAGTATCCCTGATGAACATAGATGCTAAAATTCTCAACAAAACACTAGCAAACTGAATACAGGAACACATCAAAATGATCACACACCATGATCAAGTGGGATTCATTCTATGAAGTCAAGGTTGGTACAATATCCACAAATTAATAAATGTGATATGCCACATAAACAAAATGAAGAATAAAAACCACATGATTATATAATAGATGCAGGAAGGCATTTGATAAAATCCAGCATCCATTTACGATAAAAACTCTCAGCAAAGTGGGAATAGAGAGAATAAATCTCAAAGCAATAAAGGCCATACAAGACAAATCCATAGGCAACATCAAACTCAGTGGGCAGAAACTATTAAGCACTTCCCTTAAGATCAGGAACAAGACAGGGATGTCTGCTTGCACCACTATTATTCAACATAGTACTAGAAGTCCTTGCCATAGCAATGAGACAAGAAGAAGAAATACAAGTCATCTAAATTGGAAAGAAAGAAGTAAAAATGTCATTATTTACACATGAAATGATGCTGTTTATAGAGAACCCTAAAGATTCCAACAAAAAGCTACTAGAACTAATAAATGAATTCAGTAAAGTAGCAGGTTACAAAATAAATACCCAGAAATCAGTTGCATTTTTACACACCAATAATGAACTACCAGAAAGGGCAACTAGTCCTGGCCGGGTGGCTCAGTTGGTTGGAGTGTCATCCGGAACACCGAAATGTTGCAGATTCCATTCCTGATCAGGGAACATTCCTTGGTTGCAAGTTCAATCCCTGGTTGGGGCACATATGCGAGGCAGTCAATCAATGTGTTTCTTTCACATCACTATTTTCCTTTCTCTCTCTCTCTCCCTCCCCAACCCTCTCTCTAACTTGAATAAGCATGTCTTCATAAGAATAAAAAAAAAGCTGGAGTAGCAAGTTAATCTCAGACAAAATAAACTTTAAAACAAAACCTATAATAAAAGACAAAGAAGGACATTTCATAATGATGATGAGATAGATCCAACAAGAGAATATAACTGTTGTAAAAATTCATGCATCCAATGTAGGAGTACCTAAATATATAAAGCAAATATTGACAGACATGAAGGGAGACATCAGCAGTAATACATCAATAGAATAGATAAACTTTCCAGACAGAACATCAACAAGTAAACAGCAGCCTCAAGTGACACATTACACCAGATGAATATAAATATTTATTAAAAGATTTTATTTATTTACTGTTAGAGAGAGGGGAAGGGAGGGAGAAAGGGAGAGAAACATCAAAGTGTAGTTGCCTCTTGCACACCCCCTACTGGGGACCTGGCCTGCAACCCAGGCAGGTGCCCTGACTGGGAATCGAACTAGCAACCTTTGGTTCCTAGGCCAGCACTCAAATCCACTAAGCCACACAAGCTAGGGCCTAGATGGATTTAACTGGTGTTTTTAGAGCATTTCATTCCAAAGCAACAGAATATACATTCTATTCAAGTGCACATGGAACATTTTCCAGGATAGACCACATGTTAGGGCACAGAGCAAGTCTCAATAAATTTAAGAAGCCTGAAATCATATCAAGCATATTCTCTAACCACAATTTAATGAAACTAGATATCAATTAAAAGAAGACAACTGAAAATACACAAACATGTGGAGGCTAAATAACATGTTATTGAACAATGAATAAGTTAACAATGAGATGAAGAAGGAAATCAGGACATACCTTAAGAAAATTAAAATGAAAACACAACAATCCAAAATTGATGGGACACAGCTACAGTACTTCTGAGAGGAAAATTCATAGCAATACAACCATACCTCAAGAAACAAGAAAAATCTCAAATAAAAACTCTAACCTTACATCGAAAGGAACCAGAAAAAGAAGAACAAAGCCCAAAGTGGGTAGAAGGAAGGAAATAATACAGATCAGAGCAGAAGTATACAAAATTGAGTCTAAAAAAACAATACAGCCATGGCTGGTATAGCTCAGTGGATTGAGTTCCAGCCTACAAACCAAAGGGTTGCTGGTTCAATTCCCTGTCTGGGCACATGCCTGGGTTGTGGGCCAGGTCCCCAGTGGGGGCATCCAAGAGGCAACCACTTATTGATGTTTCTCTCCCACTCTTTCACCTTCCTTTCTCCTCTCTCTAAACATAAATAAATTATTTCTTACAAAGAATATAAAAGATTAATGAAATCAAGAGCTTGTTCTTTGAAAATATGAAAAGATGGGTGAACTTTTAACCAGACTCAAGAAGAAAAAGAGACAGAGCCCAAATAAATAAAATCAGAAATAAAAGAGGAAAAGTTGACAGTGATACTACAAGATTACAAAGGAATATAAAGAAATATTATAAACAATTATGTGCTAACAATTGGACAATCTGGGTGTAATGGATAAATTTTAAAAACACATATTCCTCCATCACTGACTCAAGAAAACACAGAACATATAAACAGACCAATAACAAAATCAAATCAGTAATCAAAAAACTTCTAGCAAACAAAAGTCCTGAACCAGGTGGCTTCACAGGTGAATTTTACTAAACATTCAATGAATAATTAATGCCTATCCTTCCCAAACTATTCCAAAAATTTCAAGAGAAGGCTCTCAAGCTCATTTTATAAGTCCAGCATTACCCTGATAACAAAAGAAAAAGACATTATACAAAAAGAAAATTACAAGACAATATTCCTGATGAACATAGGTGCAAAAATCCTCAACAATATACTTGTAAGCCAAAATCAGCAATACATTAAAAAGATCAAATGGGATTTATTCCTGGGATGCAAGATTGGTCCAATATCTACAAGTCAATTAACATCATACATTACATAAACAAAATGAATGATAAAATCATAGATTGTATCACTAGAGGTAGAAAAACATTTGACAGGACTTCTGGCCAAGATGAAAGGTAGGTAGATACACTTACCTCCTTGCACAACCAAAAGAAGGACAACAACAAATTTAAAAATAAAAACTAACCGGAACTGCCAGAAAATTGAACTATATGGAAATCCAACAACCAAGGAGTTAAAGGAGAAACATTCATTCAGACCGGTCAGAGGGACAGAGACAGGCAGCTGGGGCAGAGAGGATACACAGCAAGGCAGTGGCTGGAGAACCTGGGCAGGTGAGGTGGCAGCTAGCAAACCTGGAAGTCCCATATTTACATGCGGATAAACAAGGAGGAACAACTGGGGAGTGAGACAGACTGCACAACCCTGGGTTCCAGCATGGGGAAATAAAGCCTCGAAACCTCTAGTGGTAAAAGCCTGTGGAGCTTGGGGAAGCGGGAAAAACTCCCAGCCTCACAGGAGAGTTTGTTGGAGAGACCCACAGTGTCCTAGAACATACACAAACCCACCCACCTGGGAATCAGCACCAGAAGGGCCCAATTTTGTTTGTGGGTAGCTGGGGAAGTGACTGAAAGCTGCTGAGAGGTCAGCAAGTGGCACTGTTCTATCTCTGACACTTCCCTTACATACAGCACCACAACACAACAACGTGGGTTGTCCTGCCATGGTGAATACCTAAGGTTCCGCCCTTACAACATAACAGCTGTGCTGAGGGGAAAAAAATATGGCCCAAATGAAAGAACAGATCAAAGCCCCAGAAAGAATACAACTAAGTGATGAAGAGATAGCCAACCTATCAGGTAGATACACTTTGATGCAGTTCAGAACACTGGTAATCATGATGCTCGCAGAACTGGTTGAGTATGGTCACAACATAGAGGAAGAAGTGAAGGCTATGAAAAGTGAAATAAATAAAGGAAAATGCACAGGAAACCAACGGTGAAGGGAAGGAAACCAAGACTCAAATCAACAATTTAGAGCAGAAGGAAGAAGTAAACATTCGAGGACTGAATGAAGAAAGAATAATTCCAAAAAATGAGGAGAGGCTTAGGAACCTCTGGGACAACTTTAAACATTCCAACATCCAAATCATAGGGGTGCCAGAAGGAGAAGAGGAAGAGCAAGAAATTGGAAACTTATTTGCAAAAATAATGGAGATCTTCCCTAATCTGGCAAAGGAAATGGACTTTCAGGAAGTCCAGGAAGCCCAGAGAGTCCCAAATAAACTGAACCCAAGTAGGATCACACCAAGGCACATCATAATTACATTAGCCAGGATTAAAAATAAGGAGAGAATCTTCTTTTTTAATTCTTTATTTTATTGATTATGCTATTACAGTTGGCCCATTTTCCCCCTTCACTCCCCGCCACCCTGCCCATCCCCTCCCACCCACATTCCCCCCTTTAGTTCATGTCCATGTGTCATAAGTTCTTTAGCTTCTACATGTCCCATACTATTCTTACCCTCCCCCTGTCTATTTTCTACCTATTGTCTATGCTACTTGTTCTCTGTACCTTTTCCCCCACCCTCCTCCTCCTACTTCCCTATTGCTAACCCTCCATTTGATGACTTTTTTTTACTGTTCATATTTTTAATCTCCTTTTTCTTAGATAAATCCCTTTAACATTTCACATAATAAGGGCTTAGTGATGATGAACTCCTTTAACTTGACCTTATCTGAGAAGCACTTTATCTGCCCTTCCATTCTAAATGAAAGCTTTGCTGGATAGAGCCATCTTGGATGTAGGTCCCTGCCTTTCATGACTTGGAACACTCCTTTCCAGCCCTTTCTTGCCTGCAAGGTCTCTTTTGAGAAATCAGCTGACAGTCTGATGGGAACTCCTTTGTAGGTTACTGTCTCCTTATCTCTTGCTGCTTCTAGGATTCCCTCCTTCATTTTCACCTTGACTAATGTAATTATGATGTGCCTTGGTGTGTTTCTCCTTGGGTCCAACCTCTTTGGGACTCTCTGAGCTTCGTGGACTTCCTGGAAGTCTATTTCCCTTGCCAGATTGGGGAAGTTTTCCTTTAATATCTGTTTAAATAAGTTCTCGATTTGTTGCTCTTCCTTTTCCCCTTCTGGTACCCCTATAATTCGGATGTTGGAACATTTAAAGGTGTCCTGGAGATCCCTAAGCCTCTCTTCATTTTTTTGAATTCTTGTTTCTTCATTCTTTTCTGTTTGGTTGTTCCTTTCTTCCTTCTGGTCCACTCCATTGATTTGAGTCCCAGTTTCTGTCCCTCACTATTGTTTCCCTGTGCGTTTTCCTTCATTTCTCTTATCATAGCCTGCATTTGTTCATCTAATTTATGTCCAAAGCCAACCAATTCTGTGAGCTTCCTGATCACCAGTGCTTTGAACTATGCATCTGATAGTTCAGCTATCTCTTGGTCACTTAAAAAAATTGGTTCTGGGGCTTTCAAATCTGTTTGAGCCATCTTTTTTATTTTCCTTTGGTCTGGTAGTGGCTGTTTCGTAAGGGCAGTGGAACCTTAGGTGTTCACCAGGGCGGGGCACCCCAGTCGCTGGGTTGTGACGTTGTATGTGGGGGCGGGGTCTGAGAGGGAACAATGGCGCCTGCTCCGCTCTCTCTAGGACTTCAGTCCCCTCCACTGCCTCCCACAAGCAAATTGGGCCCTTCAGGTGCTGGCTCCCCGGAGGGTGGGCTTGTGCACTTTCTTGGACTCTGTGGGTTTTCCCGAGAAGTTTCCTGTGAGGCTGAGAGTGTCTCCTGGCCTCAGCTCCCAGACGGGGCTCTTAAGCTTTGAAATGCGGCGGCGCTGCCCATTTTCACTTATTTTGCTCACGAATGTGTGGGTGCAGACAGCCAGCTGCCTTGAGCCCCTCACTGGGTTTGCCAGTCGCCTCCTGAGCCCAGGGTTTGCCACCGGTCCGTCCGCTGCCGTCTGCACCCTGCGCACCCGTGCCTGCCAGCCAGCATTTCTTCCCACTGGGACCCCTCGACCCCTGTCCGCAGGCCTCCAACTCCACCGCTTACCGGTCTGGATATACAGGAGTCCGACTTCTGTTCAGTTCATTTCCCTCTGTTCTGGTTGTTTTCTTGTTTCTCAATTTTTGTTGTCCTTAATTTTGGTTGCACGAGGAGGCACAATGCGACTGCCTATGCCTCCATCTTGGCCAGAACTCCTTACTTACAACACTTCTGATAAGGAGAGAATCTTAAAAGCAGCAAGAGGAAAGGAGACAGTTACCTACAAAGTAGTTTGCAGAAAACTATCAGCTGATTTCTCAAAAGAAACCTTGCAGGCAAGAAGGGGCTGGCAAGAAGTATTCCAAGTCATGAAAGGTAAGGACCTACATGCAAGATTACTCTATCCAGCAAAGCTTTCATTTAGAATGGAAGGGCAGATAAAGTACTTCCCAGATAAGGTCAAGTTCAAGGAGTTCATCATCACCAAGCCCTTATTATATGAAATGTTAAAGGTTCTTATCTAAGAAAAAGAAGATAACCAAAACTATGAATACTAAAATAACAACAAACTCACAACTATCAACAACTGAACCTAACCCCTCTGCTCCAAACCAAAAAACAAACTAAGGAAACAACTAGAACAGGAACAGAATCACAGAAATGGAGTGGATATGGAGGGTTATTGGCAGGGAGGGGGAGGGGGCGAACGGGGGAAAATACAAGGAACAAGAAACATAAATAGTAGGTACAAAATAGACAGGAGGAAGTTAAGAATAGTATAGGAAATGGAGAAGCTGAAGAACCTATATGTACCACCCATGGATGTGAACAAAGGGGGAGGGATGCTGGAGAGAGGGATGGTGCAAGGCAGAGAGGAATAAAGGGGTGAAAAAAATGGGATAACTATAATAGCATAATCAATAAAATATACAAAAAAATAAAGAAAAAGCATTTGACAAAAGCCAGTATCATTTATGATAAAAACCCTCAGCAAAGTGGAAATAGAGAGAACATACCTCAATATATATGAGAAACCCATAGCTAACATCATAAGTGAACAGGGAAAAGAAAAAAATGTTTTTCTTAAGATCAAAAACAAGACAAGGATGTTTATTTTCAACACTTTCATTCAACACAATATTGGAAGTCCTAGTGACTGTAATCAGACAAGAAAAAGAAATAAAAGGCAACCAAATTGGAAAGAAAGAAATAAACTGTCATTATTTGTCTTATAAGTATCTGGCTTATTTCCATTAGCATAATACCCTCTAGGTCAAAGGTGGCAAACATAAGGCCCGAGGGGTGAATCAGGCCCTCCACCTTATTTTATCTGGCCCAGCACCATGTTTCTACCCGGTGGCAGCACTGAGCTCCTAGCCCCTGGTTAAGGAGTAGTTACATTTATACAGTCCTAAAGTTACATTCGGCTCTTTGATGGCAACTATGAGGCTGATGTGGCCCCAGTGGAAGTGAGTTTGACACCACTTCTCTAGGTCATCCATGCTGTCATAAATGGTAGGATTTTGTTGTTTTTATGGCTGAGTAATATTCCATTGTATATATGTACCATTGCTTTTTCCCCACCTGTTTGTTTGTTTGTTTATTTATAGAGATAAGGAAAGGGAGGAAAAAAATGGGAGAGAAACATCAATGTGAGAGAGAAACATTGATCTGTTACCTCTCATACATGCCCCAACCAGGGACTGAACTTGCAACCCAAGATGTGCCCTGACTGGGAATTGAACCGGTGACCTTTCACTTTGTGGGATGATGCCACATCAATTGGGGCAATCTGCTTGTCTCTTGATGGACATTTGGGTTGATTCCATGTCTTGGCTATTGTAAATAATGCTGCAATATTCTTTTGAATTAGTGTTCGGGGTTTCTTCAGATATATACCCAGAAGTGGCATCTCTGGATCATAAGTCAATTCCATTTCTAATTTTTTTTAAGAACCTCCATACTGTTTTCCACAATGGCTTAATTAATCTGAATTCCTACCAACGGTTCACAAAGGTTCACGTTTCTCCACAACCTCACCAATACTTGTTTGTTGATTTATTGATGATAGCCTTTCCGATAGATGTGAGATGATACTTCACTGTGGTTTTAATTTTCATTTCTCTAATGATTAATGATGTTGAGAATCTATTCATATGTCTATTGGCAATCTGTGTATTCTTTTTGGAGAAGTGTCTATTAGGGAGCACCTGAAAGATTCCACCAAAAATCTACTAGAACTGATTTAAAAAATCAGTAAAATAGCAGGATACAAAATAAATATTTAGAAATTGGTTGCATTTTTATATTCTAATAATGTGTATTTTAGACACCAGTAATCTCTATCAGAGAAACTAAAAACTAAATCCCATTTACAATTGCATAAAATAAAACACCTAGAAATAAATTTAACCAAGGAAATAAAATGCCTGTACTCAGACAATTATAAGACATTAAAGAAAGGAATAAAAGAAGATACAAATAGTCCTGGATGGTGTAGCTCAGTGGTTGAGTACTGGTCTGTGAATCAAAGGCTTGCTGGTTCAATTCCCAGTCTAGGGCACATGCCTGGGTTGTGGTCCAGGTCCCCAGTAGGGGGCACACAAGAGGCAACCACATATTGATGTTTCTCTCCCTCTCTTTCTCTTTCCTTTCCCCTTTCTAAAAAATAAACAAATAAAATCTTTTTTTTTAAAGAAGATACAAATAAATTGATGCCTATGGATAGGAAGAACTAACATTGTTAAAATGTCCATACTAACCAAAACAATCTATAGATTTAACACAATTCCCATAAAAATACCAATGGCATTTCTCAAAGAACTGTATCAATAATCCAAAAATTTTATGGAAACACAAAAGATCCTGAATGGCAAGAGCAATCTTGAAAAAGGAGAACAGAGTTGTAGGTATCACACTACCTGACATCAAACTATAGTATCAAGCTATACTACCAGGCCATAGTAATCAAAACAGCATGGTACAAGCATAAAAACAGACACAAAGATCAATGGAACAGAATAGAGAACCAACAAACAAACCCATGCCTACATGGTCAATTATTCTATGACAAAGGATGGGTAAAGACAGTTTTCAATAAATGGAGTTGGGAAATTGGACAGATATATGCAAAAAATGAAACTGGACCACCTTCTTACACTACATACAAGAATAAATTCAAAATAGATTAAAGACTTAAACACATGACTTGAAACCATAAAACTAGAAGAAAACATAGGCAGTAAAGTCTCTGACATTTATCTTAGCAATATTTTTTTCTGACATATTACCTCACGCAAAGGAAAGAAAAAACTAAACAAATGGAACTACATGAAACTAAAAAGTTTTTGCACAGCAAAATAACCCATCAACAAAACAGAAAGATTACCTACTGAATGGGAGAAGATGTTTGGTAATGACACATCTGATAAGGGGTTAATATACAGAATTTATAAAGAACTCAGACAATTCAACACCCCCAAAAACCAAACAACTCAGATAAAAAGCAAACATAATCCCTACCCCCTCCGACAACACAAATATTTACTATTTTTGATTGGTTACAGGCAACATATAGTGGCCACTAGTAGATGGTTGATTCAAAGTTCCAGCGTGCACTCTTTCGTTAATTGGCTCACAGCTATTAACTGGTTAATTATTCCCGTCTCT
>PVIA01004245.1:78792-143953 GCA_004024845.1 Tonatia bakeri
CGCCCCCCCCCCCCCCCCAGTTTTTTGGCAACCTTGCCACCTCCGTTAGCCAGGAGCCAGACTTCTTTTTGACTAACCTCCCTAGCCTTATCATGGAGGCTGTGTACCTGGTGGTGAATGGTGTGGGCCTGGTGCTGGACGTGTTGACCTTGGTGTTGGACCTCAACTTCCTGCTGGTATCCTCCCTCCTGGCTTCCCTGGCCTGGCTTCTAGCCTTCATCTACAACCTGCCACACACTGTACTGACTAGTCTAATGCACTTAGGCCGCGGAGTACTGTTTTCACTGCTGGCCTTGATCGAAGCCTTCGTCCGCTTCATTTTTGGGGGCTTTCAGGCCTTCTGTACCCTGCTCTACAGCTGTTGCTCAGGCCTGGAGAGCCTAAAGCTCCTGGGACACCTAGCCTCCCATGGGGCATTGAGGAGCCGGGATATACTGCACCGAGGCATCCTCAATGTGGTCTCCAATGGCCATGCTTTGCTGCGTCAAGCCTGTGACATCTGTGCCATTGCCATGAGCCTGGTGGCCTACGTGATCAACAGCCTGGTCAACATCTGCCTCATTGGCACTCAGAATCTCTTCTCCCTAGTGCTGGCCCTATGGGATGCAGTGATGGGGCCACTGTGGAGGATGACGGACATTATGACTACCTTCATAGCTCACATTTCCAGCAGTGCTGTAGCCATGGCCATCCTTCTCTGGACCCCTTGCCAGCTAGCACTGGAACTTCTGGCTTCAGTTGCCCGCCTCTTGGCCAGCTTTGTGCTTGTCAATCTCACTGGCCTGGTGCTGCTGGCTTGTGTCCTGGCAGTAACAGTGACTGTGTTGCATCCGGACCTTACCATGAGGCTGGCTACCTGGGCACTCTGTCAGTTCCATGCCTGGCCATCCTACCACCGGCTTCGAGAGGATGTTGTGCGGCTGTCTCACCTGGTACTGGGCTTGGATACTTGGCGCCGAGCCTGGAGCCGCAGCCTGCAGCTGGCAAGCTGGCCGAACCAGGGAGGGGCACCTGGGGCTCCCCAGGTTGGCCCTGGGAGGGTACCCTCAGCCAGGACCTGGCAACAGGACACCCTTCCTGAAGCAGGGGCCAGATCAGAGGCAGAGGAGGAGGAAGTCAGAATGGCCAGAGTGACAGCTGCCTGGGGCAGGGAGAGACTCAATGAGGAGGAGTCTACAGCTGGACAAGACCCTTGGAAGTTGTTGAAGGAGCAGGAGGAGCGGAAGAAGTGTGTCATCTGCCAGGACCAGAGCAAGACAGTGCTGCTGCTCCCGTGTCGGCACCTGTGTCTCTGCCAGGCCTGCACTGAAATTCTGATGCGCCACCCGGTCTACCACCGCAACTGCCCGCTCTGCCGCCAGGGCATTCTGCAGACCCTCAATGTCTACCTCTGAAAACTCCCACCCTCCTTGCCCACTCCTCCGGCTCCACGCTTCTCACAGGCATCTGTAGTAGGACAGTGTTATCACCTGATCCCTCCGTCCTGGCTTGAATCCCCTTCTGCCCCCATGGTTGTCATGCCAAACCTCCAAGTGATACATCCAGGACATTGAGAAATGAGATACCCTGGAAGACTGTGACCTGGGTGGGGGTAGGACAACAGCTTCTCTTGACTCTCTGGGTCCCTGTGATGTTGAGGGTGGTATGTCACTATGCCAGACTCTGAGACTATTTGCTGTGGACACCCCTCCAGCTTGCCAGGGCCTTCCCAAATGCCAGCTTCTGGGGCTCCCCTTCTCTGCTTCTGGCTTTTCTGTTGGGGATTTGCAGGTCCTCTCCCTGGCCCCTCCCCACTGCCTCCCCAGCTTTTTCAGCCACAGCACATCAGTGTCATTTGGGTGTTTTGGCAACTCAGGGGCCTTGGAATGATCTTGAACCTTTGGTTTCAGGTAGAGTTCTTGTGCCTGATAGGTTTTGGGTGCCCTTAGAGCTACCAGTTTTGCCTGTCATGATCTTATGAGGCACGCTCCCAACATAATCCAACAGTTGGGGTCAGGAGTTTATCCCTGAGGGCAGGGCATGTATCTGCATCTGGCTTTGGGACCATGAATCCTCATACCCCAGCTCCACTTGGAGCTTCAGGAGAGAACCAGATTTTGATTTCTATTTATATCCGTTTCACTCCCCACATCACAGAATAATGGCATTCCCCTTCTGTTTCCCTCCCTGGCATTGGGGAGGGTAGACTATGCACATTTCACTAGGGTCCAAACAATAGGGGCCAGGACCTAGGGGTATGTAGTTCCCTGAGGGGTCTCCTGGCCCAGTTTCCATTGAATAAAGTTTTGTTGACAACTGACGGCCTGTGTGTGCATCTTTGCAAGGGTGAATAGTTGGTCAGGGTAACTGACACTAGAGCAGGGTCCTTCAATCCGGCTGGAGTCACAAGTTTGGTCAGTGGGGGAGGAGAGAAGATAGGATGGGAGCACTGTGCGTGCCTTGGTGAAAGTCCGTGCCAGGTGTGGCTGGCTTTCATCACCTCCAATTTGTGCCCTCATCCACATGGCTTTTGGAAAGCCCTCCCTTTTCTATTTTTGCCAGAAGTTAAGCCCTATTAGAGAGAAGTATGAATTTTCACATCCCAGGTTTTCCTCTGGTGCCAATCTTCCCAGGAGGGAACTTGGGTTGGGGTTCCTGTCACCTGGTGTCCAGTCTACTCTCTGAGCCCTACAGGAGCTAGTGCTTGTCTGTGTCTCTTGGCATAGAATGGTGCTGTGATGCGGTAGAGTATTGCTGTGGGACGTCCTGGGAAGAGCATGGAGTTGAAACTAATTACTCCCGATGCTTGTCTCTAGCTTACTTAGCCCAGTCCCCACTGGCCATATCTGCCCTCGCATGATCAACAAGAGAGAGGGGGACATTCCCCCATAATTGTTAAATCTAAGAGTATATTGCCAGGAACAGCCTTCTGAAGTGGGGAAAGAGGAAAAATGGGTAGGTCAGAAAGAAACAGATTCCCTCCACTTTCTCTTGGGTTGAGATGAGCTGATGCGGACCTGGCAAGCCCTAGTTTGTTAGTTACTCGGTTGGGGTGTGGGGCCAGGGCTGGCTTCTGAAGGTCAGAGGAGGGGGGCCTCGAAGGGCTCAGACTTGGTGGTGCAGCCCACCCAGGCGGTGCCCAGCACAGCAGAGGCAGAGTTCATTCAGAACTCCACTTTGGAGTTGGGAGGCCTGAGGGAGGGCTTTTTCTTGCCTTCCCCCAACCCTGGAAGGGGAGCTGAGCAAGGAGAGCCTTGGCTCCTAACAGTCTGTTTAATGTGATAATAAACATTTTATGAGAGAAGATAAACTTCCTGCGCTGAGAGTAGAGGGCCCTTTTCCCTCCACCCCCATCTGCAATTCCACTGGTCTATCTCCACATCCTTTCTCTCCCTAACCAACCCAGTAGTCAAGAGCTCAAGCTACTCGGGTCATTGCTGCACTCTAGAGCTGGGGCGCCCTCTTGTGGTCATTTCAGAAACTACGTATCTAGACACCCAGGGACACTCACTTCCCTTGCCCTAATTGGGGATAGTGAAACAGCCCTCCAGTCAGTCATCAAGGGACCAAGCAAGCAGCAGAAAAGTCATAAGTTAAAATCCCTGTATCCTTATTTGTTGATAAGATCAGGGGTGTGTGTGGTAAAAGTAGCACCTACCCAGTTCATATGACATCTCTGAGAAAAAGATGTCCAGAGCCCCGCACCAGGAAGATACCCTCCTCAGCTAGGTACTCCTGTTCGCGACCTACACAGGGGCAACTTTTGAGTGGCCTTTCATTCACTTGGGCCTGCCTCCTGTATCTCCTGCCCCTTAGCTCATCCAGCCCAAGAGCCCTTCCCTTTCCTCCTTCTATCTTCCCCCTTCCCCCATCCTCAGAATGAGGGCATCCTCCCCGCTAAAGAAGAACAGCTGAACCAATCTAAGGTGGGTTTTTTTTTTTAATTAAGATTTATTGAATGGTCTCTAAGAAAATGGCCCAGGAGAAAAGAGAAAAGGGAGGATTTAGCGAAGCAGACAACCAGGAAGAGATCACCCCACCTTGGGGTCCTGAGCCAGAGGACCCACACCTGCCAGCACAGCACACTCCTTTGGTCTTGGGCAGAAATCCAGCCAGTATCCTGTGCTGTAAGCCCTGATCTCAGACAGCCTCTGTCCCCATTCCCTGCCAGCAGCAGGTCTGGACAGGCCCCCATTGTCCCTCCTAGTCATTCACAACATTCCAGGGGGCCAGCCTTTACCCATGATGTGGCTAACAGGGTGGCTCCCCCCCACGCCCCCGCCCCGTCCCCCTGCAGTGAGAAAGCGTAGGCTCACTTTCCAGTGGGCAGTCAAGCGAAGACAGGGGAGTTGTGCCAATCAGAATACACGAGAAATCCAGAAAAGGTGCTGTCTGTCTTGATGCTGGCATAGATGCCGATGTAATCACCAACACCCACCTGCACCCACACCTGGTCCTCAGGCTCCAGCCTCACCATGGTGCCCCCGGAGAGAGAGGCTGGCTTGGGCCATCCCCCAAAAAACTGGAAGAAAGAGGCGATAGACTCGCCATTCTTGACCAGATCGAACTGCAGACTAGTCCGGTAGACTGTGGCGTGGACCGCGAAGTAGTAGACCCCTGGTACCTGGCAGGTGAACTTGCCGGTGGCGGCATCGTAATGACCCTGCTCGTTCACCAGCACCCGGTCGAAGGGTAGGGGCGAGTCTAACGGCGGAGGCACCCGGCTCTCGGAGCGCTTGGCACTGAAAGCGGAGCGCGGAGGCACCGAGCACTCCCCCGCAGGCCCAGTCGGCCCCATGGGGCCTGCCTCTCCTCTCTGACCGGGCTCCCCACGGGGCCCCGGTATTCCTGCGGGGTTAAGGGGAGAAGTTCAGGTGAGTGCAGGAGCCGGTCCACTCGCAGCGGTGTGTGCAGAGGGCGACTCTGAGGAGCCTCCCAGTCCTCTCTAAGCTCCCCAGCCCGAACCTCCCCTCTTGTCCCGCCCAGAGCACGAGCATCCCTCTCCTCCCTCTCCCCCTCCACCCGGTGTCCTGCGGGGCTGGGGCATATCTGACCCCCTGGTCAAAAAGGGTCCCAAGGGTTGTAATCCCGCGGGTTGAGTCGCTCTCTCCGATTCCCTCCCAGGGTACAGTGTGAATGGGTGGGGTCGGAGCGGCGCCCCCTGGTGGGAATTCTGAGCCCCTCAGAGCTGGAGCGAGGCCCTGCCAGCCCCGACGTAGCTGTGGCGCTCTTACCCGGCCTCCCGCCCTCGCCTTTCTCTCCCCGAGCCCCGGGCGAGCCGTCTCGGCCATCTCGACCATCGCGGCCAGGAAGGCCCTGACTGCCGTGGTGGCCCGGCGTGCCTGGAAGGCCAGGGTGCCCTGGGCACAGGCTGGGAATCTTGTTGTCGTCCAGCGGGGGCGAGCCAGCCGCCAGGTCCAGGAGCAGCAGGGCGAGGAGCGGCCTCATGGCGCTGGCACTGGGAGCCCGAACGCCGGGGTCCTCTTGTAGTCTGTGGGCCAGGCAGGACAGGAGTTGGGCCCAGAATTCCGGGGCCTGCCTTGCCCTCCACCCCAGGTCAGCCGAGTAGATCCCCACCCCACTGCCACATCCCTGTAGCTGAGCAGGCACGGGGGATGCAAAGAAATGGGGTGCTCATAGACCTGAGAACCTTGAGAGCACAGCTGAGAAGGAAGGGAGAGGCCGGGCTCCTCCCTCAACCCCCACCCTGGCTCGAGCCTAGTCTTTCCCACAGTCCCCTCCCCAAACCTCATCTCCTTCCACCAGGCTCACCCCCTTCCTGGTTCCCGGCGCGGCTCCGTCTCTCTATGGCTTCGCTCCAGGAGCTTGCTTCTTCGGACCCTCAAGCTGACCTCTGCTCCTGCCTCTGCACTTCTCTCCAGCCAGGCGCTGGGAGCCCGCGCGGTCCCCTTGGTCCTGCCTGGTTCGCTCTCTGCCTGCTCTGCTCTGCTCCTCCCAGACTCCAAGAGGAAACCAAGAGCTCCCGCCGGGAAATAGCAAGGAAATAACTCGTGGTGTGCCAGGCGTCCGGCCAAACTTTGGAGGGAGAAAGGAGGAGGAAAGAGACTTGAGCCCGACACAGAGAGTCAGAACCGTGAGACAGACACTCAGGGTTGCTCCAAGGAGCCGAGAGGAGAGAGTGAGTGACAGAGACTAAGGACAAGACTCAAGTCCGGGAGAAATACAAACTGAGAACTGAGGGAGGAGAGTTCTAGAGGCAGATAGCTGGGTACCAAGGACTTAGAACAGGGCCTGCCACATTACTAGAGACTCATTGAATAAATGAAAAAGAAACCTTGAAAAGCAGGTGCAGAGGGAGAAGGCAGATGATAGGAAACAAGGACTTGGGTGGTAAACAGTCTAGGTTGCCAATGGCACAGCCTGGAGCCAGGCCTGCTTCCCATGGCAGCTGGGTCTAGTATAGGGTCAAGGAAGGAGCTGGGCGAGTGGGAGGGTCTCATTAGCCTGGCTGAGGATTCCTCCCCTTTCCTGGGAGGCTCCACAGAGGATGGGCAAAGTTCCATGCTGGTCCCCCTTCCTTTGTTGTCCTGCCTGCCCACCCTGATAGGCAAAGGAGAATGGGCAGGCAGAGGAGAGGAGTCCACTTCAGGATCAGGGCTGGGCACAAGACCCCAGGCCAGCTGCCTCAGGCAGCCTGTTGCAGTTGAAGGGCCAGGGGGTACCCAGTAGTGCCAGACCAGACTGGCACTGGCGCTCTGCCTCCTGGCAGACAGAGCGGCAGGGAGGAAGAATACTGCCTAGTGGGGTGCAATGGGGCACCAGCAACCCGCAAAGGAGCCTCCGGAAATTCTGGTAGCAGGACAGACTTGTCAGGCTCTGTGGAAAGAGATCAGCCCTCAAGCACCTGTACCACAGGCTCCCTCCACTTCCTGGGGGTGGGGGAAAGTCCCTTCTTATCTCTTCCCAGAGCACCTTGTAACTTCTGAGGACTTCCATCACCTCCTCCTGTGTGGCCATGCCCACCCAGATGTTAGGGAAGGCCGTGGTGTTGTAGCTTAGCCCGATGCACATCTCCACTTGGATGGGCTCACAGGCCATCTCTGCAGGGGTAGGAGGGGAGGGTCACTGTGGGGACCACCTGGGTGTGTAACCAGGAGCAAGTCACCTAATCACTCTATTGGATCAGAAGGGGGTTGTTGTGAGAATCAAAGGAGATAAAATGAAGAGATGCTTTGCACATTTGGAGGATTCTGTTATCCTCTAGTAGGGGTGCCCAGCCTTTTGGCGTCTCTGGGCCACACTGGAAAAAGAAGGGTTGCTGTGGGCCACACATTAAATACATTGCGACATGTGATCACACACACAAAATGTCATAATGTTTTAAGTAAATTTACGATTTTGTGTTGGGCTGCATTCACAGGTATCCTGGGCTGTGTGTGGCCTGCAGGCCACAGGCTGGACAGCCCTGCTAGAGCCTGCTCCAAGCATCATTGGCCAGCCCTGGGCATCCTGTAGGCAACTCTTTGACCTCAGGCAGCATGGGACACCAGCTTTAGCAGAGACCATTTAGCATCTAGGAGGAACTTCCCTGATTTCACCTTCTTCTTTGAGGTGGGCTGTGGATAAGGGCTTTCTCTCTCTTTCTGTGACTAGACTGGACTGGTTCTTGAGATTCCCATTTAACTTGGGGGTGAGACAGGACTCTGTGAAGAGTCAGGATAGTGAATCCCCCCATCAGGGAGGATAGGATGACCATTGTGAAGAGTGTTATGAATGGGTACCCAGCTTGTTCAGGCCTGCCAGTCCTTGTCAATGGGGCCCTGCTGCAGGCTTCTCACCTGAGGATGGGAACAAGGCGCTGCTGCACTTGTCATCACTGCTGTCTCTGCATTCTCTCCACGTGTCATGCATCCACTGCAAACTCTTGCATCCTTCATCCTGGCAGGAGGATTCTTGGGGTTCACAGGGGTCTGTAAGGCACAGGAGTAATGGCAGTGCCCTCAGATATGCCTGTCCCCTGCTGCCTTCACAGTGTTCTGACCAGGATACTGAGCCCTTCCCCATTCTCCTGGAGGAGGCACCTCTACTGCGCACACCTGCTTGCGGAAGGGCACCTACTGTCTGTGGCATTGAGGGCCCGGTAGATGGCTGAGAAGCCCGTGCCGCTGATGCCATGAACTGTCCTAAAGAGTACAGCCAGTTGGTGATGTGAGGAGACGAGGCGAGGGGGCAGCTGTCCTCCACAGAACCTGCCCAAAGCAGAGAGCAGTCCTGGGCATGGTGGTCCTGGCTGGCTGGGGTACACTGAGGCTGCCCACAGGCCTCACCCAGAGCTGGGTGCTTTGGGTGATGCCAGAGTGCATGGGAGGCATATCTGAGACGTGGAACTTAGGGTCTGATGAGGAAGATACATGTATTCAGTAGACAAAGTACAATATTAAATCAACTGCTTGAACCTGAGCCCCTTTAAGATGGGAAAAATCAGTGAGTGTTCCTTAGGGAAGTGGAATTGGACCTGCAGGTGGGAGAACTGGGAGAGAGTTAGGACTGGGAAAGGGCCTCCTGGAGGAGGGTGATATAAAGAACAAAGGCTTTGAGATGAGAAAGGGCAAGCCTTTTTTAGGGTGACAGTGAAAAGACTTCGGCTTGGAGTAGCCAAAGCAAATGAGGCTAGGGAGTAAGCTGGCTAATTTGTAGAAAGCCATGATTGGCAGACGGTAGAGGATGGACTTGATCCTGGGCTCCTCCCTTGGCACTGCGGGTACCTGCCCAAGAGGCTGAGGGCCCCCGAGTTGTTGGTCTCGTACACCTCCACATGGTTAAACTTGCACTCTTCTTGAGCTCCCAGGCTGAAGTTGTGGAACTGTAGTTCTATGCCATGTCCAGTAGGAACTGAGATATGCCAGGTGCAAAGCTGAGGGAGGGCACAGATGACATACTTCACAGGTTCCTTCTGTCCCAATCTGGGCCTCTAGGCTGAGTGCCAGAAGGCCTTCCTCCCTGCTGCAGGCTAGGCAGAGCGTGGGCGGGCCCTGCTCCCCTAGCCCTCGTCATGAGTGTTTCTTCAGACAGGGGGGGCCTTTTAACCTGTCCCGTCTCAGAGATAGGTTTACTAAGCATGGGAACAACTGGGCATGTAGTAGGCACTTAGTAATGCTCTCTTCCTGCCTGCTTGATCTCTGGCCTTCCCAAGTACTAGGCAGTGTCCATCATGCTGTTTATAGCCACACTAACTGGGTGCTCAGGTGCGCCCATGGGTGCTACATTGCCCTTCCCATGGAGTGCTGGCTTACCTTTTGGTGAGGGTACTCCTGCAGGTAGCTGGTAGCAGAGAAATTTCCCTGGAGCCCAGTCAGGTTCCCACCACATCCTGTAAGAGAGCAGAAGGCACTCATGAGTTGGCCAGTGTCTGTGCCTTTGTCCAACAGGGCCAACATTAACTGTAGAGGAGAGTTTTGGTCATGCCTATGGGAAACAAGTTCTAGGCCAGTAGAATTACCAGGCAGATATGGGGCTGGGCCAGAGCTGGGGAGTTCAGCCTGAACCTGGATCAGATACCTGAAGGCAGCACCCCCCCTGAGGCTGGTGGGGCTCATACCTGGGAACTGGGCACTGCAGCTGTTCTCATCACTGCCGTCAGCACAGTTGGCCAAACCATCACACACTGAATCAGGTAGCAGGCAGATGAGCTGGTCACAAGGGAACTCATCATGGGCACAGCTCCCTGGGTGGGGGGGGGGGCATCTGGATTCAGAAACACCAGAGTCTCCAGCCATTTTGCCAGTGCTGGGAGTGACTGGAGGGGAGTGAAGTAGACCATTGACATATAGCTGGGACACGGTGGGAAAACACTCACCATGCCCATGATCCACAGCCTGGTACCAGCCATAGAAACCAAATCCTTCCACACTGCTATCAGAGACGAAGGCCACCCTGAGGTGGCTGGCATTGGTGTTGAGTGTGGGGGGAGGTACCCTCCCACATACTCTGCAAGAAGCCAGGTCATGGGTAATAGAGGCTCAGAGCACAGGGCCAGTCAGAATGGAGGCTGCCTGGGCCCTGTAGTTCTCTTTCCTCAAACTTGTGACAATATAGTCAAAAAGGGTAATTTCATTTCCTGGAATCTCTGATCTTCTTAGCACCTGTATATCTATCCTTGCAGCGTTTATTCATGGGGAAGGAGGTAGGGGCTCCATTTTACAGATCTGGAAAATGTGGTTAGAGCGGGGAAGTGGTCTTCCCAAGGTTATATAGCAGAGTTGGGCCCAGAGGTCAAGGCTCCCAAATTTGTCCCAGTCAAGCCTTTCCTGCTGTAGCTCCCTGGCTCTGCCCTTCAGACAGTGATTCAGGACAGGAATGGGACCTCCTGGAGGCAGAGGGACCCACCTGAGGAGGGGGCCTTTGGGCTCAAGGAAGATTTCCAAGCGATCAAAAAGACAGGAGGCTATGCTCTCTATGCTGAGAGCTTCAATCTTGAGCTGTATTGTATGGTTTGTGGACACCTGGATGTGCCACACGCAGTGGGCATTGGGTGGGTAAAGCCGTGGGTAGTTGGGGCTGCTGAAAAAGCCACTTGGTCCAGGAAGGAGGCCCCCACAGGCTGTAGACATAGAGGTTAGAGTTTAGAGCTCAAAAGGAGAGAGATCCTTTTTTTCCAAGGTGCCTCTTCCTGGTCCCTCCCTCCTGCCATCTTGGGCCCTTCAGGAAGGTCTGCCCTTAATACTCACTGGACTGGGGTGTGGGTCTCATGCCTGCCTCCTGCTGCCTTTTAGGGGTCCCAGTTGCCTGAGAGGTGGTAGTGGTCATAGTAGGGGAAGTGCCAGTGGTGGCAAGCCCTCTGGCAGGCAGTGGATGATAGGAGGCCCCAAATGGGGACACAGCCTGTAACTCTGGAGGCAGGAAGATGGGGGAGCAGGGTTCAGAGGAAGCAGACCCCTGAGAGTTGGGTAGCATAGCCCATGGATTCTCATTTGAAAGCCCTTCTCCCAAGCAGGTCATGCGTACTTACGGACCAGGATGATGGCCACCAGCATCCCCAGCAGCAGGAGCAGCAAGCTGGCCAATAGTAGGACACACAACCAGGAGAAATGGCAGTCTGGCTGCAGACCTCGGGGACGCCAACCTTAGGGCAGGCAGGGTGGAATTTTGAGGCCCCCTCTCCTCTGGCATCCCTCACAGTGCCTCCAGCTCTTTGACCTCTCAGTCCTACCCCCAAGGTCACACCCATGAGATGGTTACCATGCCAGGGAGCTCGGATGCTACAGCAGGCATCCTCCTGAAAGACCAGTGGAGGGCAAGGTGGCCCTGGTTCAGGCTCAAAAGCAGGATTGCAGAATTCAGTCTGAAAGGGAGAGACTTTAGGACTGAGGGCAAGGTGGCAGCACTGCCTGGCAGGAATGTCCACTAGGCACTGCCAGCCCTAAGCAGGCAGCTAGCGTTTGGAAGAGTGGTTCCTTGTTATCCTTACCTTGTTCAGTTCTGCCGACTCCACACACAGGATGATATCTGAGCAGTCTTTCATGGTTCAAGACTCTGCATGGCTTTCTGGAGTCCTTGCAAAAGCCCAAGACCCCTAGGGGCCCACTCCCTGACCCCAAAGCCCCTGTCAAAGGGATAGCCTGTGCCTTCTGAGAGAATGGGCTACCGGACTAGACCAGCTCTCAGGCTACAATAAGCAGACTGGCTCAGGGGCCTGGCTACTTTGGCTTTGTGTGGGGGAAGGGGCAGCAGCCAGAAGGAATTTGCAAAGGCATGAAATGTTCTCTTAATCCAGATCAGCTGAGAATGCTAAGGTCAATACCCTGGTGTAGGGCAGCAGTCCGTAAAGACATAGGCAGCGACTGAGAGCACGGAGGACACTAGGTGCTCTCTGTGTGGGGGTATGACCAAGTGTCCACTGAGTGAGCACTTGAGGGGTGCTGGGAGGGAAGGAGGACAATGGGGGCTGTTTTGCAAGCACGAGGAAGTCATAGAAACTGGGTGTAAGGGTTTGGCAGCTTCAAGGCCTGTGAGTCCTAAGAGCCCTGGACAAAACCAGCTGTCCACTGCTCCTCCCCATTAGGACGCCTGGGGCATTAGCCAACCCTGGATCTGTGGAAGGCCCCTGTTAAAGCACCTGTATGTCCAGGACAAGGAGATAAGCCATTATAGGAAGAACATGGTATGTATGGGCTGCTTATGTCTGTGCTACCATGAGTGGGGAAACTCGAGGGATTGGCTGCTTCTTCCTGCGACCGCTCAGTCTACAAGAGAAAGAACAAGAAGGAGAAGGTGCCCAAGGCCTTAGACAGGGTTGTTCAGGACAGGCTGCTCAGAGGGGCTGTGGAGTCTGGCAGTCGGTACCGTCTGCTGTTGCAGGATAGGGTACCTATGCTCTGCAAACAAGATCACATCATGCCTCTTTCTCCACCAGTGAAGTTCTTTCGGAAATTCTCAGCATGGCCCAGCTGTCCTCAGGGGAAAGGCAAGGAATGGTTAATCTGAT
Organism: Tonatia bakeri; assembly: GCA_004024845.1. Classification (NCBI taxonomy): domain Eukaryota; kingdom Metazoa; phylum Chordata; class Mammalia; order Chiroptera; family Phyllostomidae; genus Tonatia; species Tonatia bakeri. The sequence continues at coordinate 91,217 of PVIA01004245.1, forward strand.
TTGTGTTAGCCACGTACAGGCTGAGAATCAGGCACGGCAGGAGGTAGGGAGACAGCATAACATTTCCAGCTGCCATCTGTAGAATGTGTTATGTGTTAGGACCCGGGGAAGAGGTCTTATATACAGTTTCTCTCTTTTAGTCACTCTGTGAGGCAGCACAACTATTTTGCAAATGATGGCACCAAGGCTTCAAGAGATTAAAGTAATGGGGTTCCCCAATTTCATACAGATGGTGAGATACAGAAACCAGAGGTGAATGTAGGACTAGGTAAATCCAAAGTGTGCTTTTTCTGATGCCCCTCTCTCACTCTACGCTGGAGCCAAGGTATAAAGAAGGAAGAAAGTTGGGGAATTCAGTGGGAAGAAAAGAAACAGAGGAGACAGATTCTGTGATCTTAAGGCATTTCTTGCTCTCAGGTGATTCCCCCAATCCCCAGGTTCTACTCCATTCACCCCCCGTAGGGCCTCGGGCTGCTTTTGTCTAAGGGGCAAGCCTTTTCTTGCACCCTCAGATGTGGACTGCATTGAGGATTTGAGGGGTCAAACATATTTTTATAACAACACTGACATTATTTTCACTCTCAGTTGTGAATATACAATGCAGTTTTCCAGAGGCTGAATGTTATGTGTTATTGCAACACGTTGCATGCAGCAGATGAGAGTACAGCTGTCTTCTGTTAAGCCAGGCATTAATGAGATTTGAAAAAATGTAAAACAATGCTACCCTTCTTACTAATTTCTTTTTGACTTGGAAAATGTAGTTCTTTTACTAAAAAAAATTATCTTAGCATGTAAAGGGTTCTAGTTTTAATATGGTAAATATTGATAGATATAATCCATGTAAACAAAAGTTCTTTGGGGTTCTCAATCATCTTCAGAGTGCAGGGGACAGACATGAAGATAGTTCACTGGATCAGAAGATCAGAAATCAAATAGTGGGTAAATTGAAGCAGCAGTGCCTCCCTCTGATGGAGGGCAGGCAGGGGATTTCCTGGAAGAGGTGGGCATTTAGTCTAAAGTTTGAGGGTTGAAAAACATTTTAATAGGCAGAACTTGGGGGTTGGTAGGAAATTCTAAAAAGGAGGGGAGGCTTAACACTGTGGCTTAGCTAAGGAGCCTGGTTTGTAAGCTGTTTTTAAGGAAGGACTGGCTTGGTCAGAACTGGGTCTTAAAACAGTCCGTTTGTAGGAAGACAGTGGAAAGGAGGCAAGAGGGAGGCTGGCAGAGTAGGACCCTTCTTCAGTCTTGCCCCTCACCCCCTTGTTCCTGGGTCTATTTTTTAAAAAGATTTTATTTATTTTTAGAGAGAGGAGAAGGGAGGGAGAAAGAGAGAAACACCAATGTGTGAGAGAAACACCACTTGCCTCTCACATGCATAACCCAGGCATGTGCCCTGACTGGGAAATGAACCTGCAACCTTTTGCTTTGTGGAACGATGCCCAAGCAACTGAGCTGGACAAGTCAGGGCTTGCTCCTGGGCCTATCCTAGTCTCTAGGGTCCTGGAAGACTGCAGCTCAATTCCAGCCAACACACCACTATCTCCATGAGGCAGGTCATGCTAAATATCAAGAAATTGGCAAAGCTCACCCCTTGCATTTGGAATGCCCATTCAGGGCCTTCGCCTCGCTAATTCTGCAAGACCTGGGCAATGCTATGCTGACACTGCATTCCTAAGCCTTTGTCAAGTGTGTTGTTGGGTGGAGGAAAGGAAGGCAGAAGCGTTTTGAGAGGCGAGGGGAACTAAACATTTACTAAGGATCATCCACAAGGGAATGAATCCTTTAAAAAATTTTTTATTGAATGTATTGGTGTGACATTGGTTAATAAAATGATATAGGTTTCAGGTGCACGATTCTGATACAGAATCTGTATCGTGTATTATGTGTTCACCACCCCAAGTCAAGTCACTTTCCAACACCGTTTATTCCCCTTTACCCTCATCTACCTCCCCCACCTCTGGCAATCACTATACTGTTGTCTATGAAGAGAATCTTAATGGAGTATCGAGGTGTAGTCCTGGAAGTGGGGTTGAGGTGCAGAGGCGGGAATGGACATGTATTATCTACTATGTGTAGACACTCTCAACTCTGAGTAGGTATTGTTATGCTCAGATTACAGAGGAGGAAACTGAGGCTCAGAGAGATTAAGTAATTTGCCCAGACTGTAAAATGCCAGCCTCTTTCTGCTGTTTCCCACCTCCCACACAGGTGCTTGTTTCTGTCCACAGAGTGATGCAAGATGGGACCCTCACAGGGGCCCAACCCAGACCCGTTTGCTATTGGGTAGGTGTGGATGTGTAGGGTCAGGGAGTCCCCTTGTTATATTGCTGCTCAGCTCAGTTCCTAATAGACACAGGGTTGGAAATTGGCTGCAGAAAGTCCTGAAAAAATGCTGTAAACTATTCACCCAAAAGGCAGAATATTCAGATGGAAAGAGTACTGGATGGGGAGTCAAAATACCTGGGTTCCATCCTGCCTTCACCACCCATAAGCTCTAGTGCTTGTGTCCTTATTGGTAAAATAACATAGACAAGGTGACCTCTATGATCCTAACTCTTAGTTTTATGGAAAAACAGTAATATGTATTTTTCAGTACTTGTCAAATAAAGTATATATATGCTGACATATATTTTTATACATATACTAACTTCATAAACCGGAACCAGGGAACCAGAAGTATGTAAGTCTCCTAACTTAGAACTTGAGAACTTAGTCATGGATTTAGAGAAAAAGTGACTTAAAAGACTTCAGTAGAGACCTTCAAGGTCCCCTAGTCCAGTCACGGTAATTCACAGACGAGGCACTACGGCTCAGGAAGATGGAGGCTCTTGTTTAAGGTCACACAAGGGCAGCTGCAGGGGGGCACCTCCCTCAGGGAGAGGCCTGCGGGAACTCAAGCAGGGAATGGGAGAAGAAATCCCAGTTGCTAAGAGGCAAAGCTGAAAGATAAAGAAACATGAGGCAGATTTTGTTTTGGATCTGTGTTGCCATGGGAATGACAAAGCCCCACAGGTTAAGTACAGAAGGGAGGGCTGGTAACAGGGGTAGAGAAGTGGGCTGAGCCTCGGCTCGCCCTTGATGTTACCTTAGTCAGTCTGTCCTCCAGTGAAACACAGCAAAAATTCTTAGGTGGCTTCCACCTCTAGGTAAAACTATTCAAGGGAGAGGTAGGTATAGTAACTTACACTGATTTGGGGTTCACCTACCCACTTTGCTATAAACCTAATGCCTTCATTTTTGTAGGCAATCCAATTCACCTGTGTTTTGGGGAAAATCAGTATTTAAAATCTTATTCTGAGCTGGGCCACTCCCAGGGCAGGCCAGGGAGAAATGCTAGGGTTTGTCACTGTTTGCAGTTCCTCTTTTCTACTCTTGGAAAATGTCCAGAAAAAAATGCCCCCACTACTGTCTCCCCCTATTAGCTGAGTCTGACAGCAGGTGCTGCTGTTTCTGCCAGGATAGAATAGACAGGCCTTGATTTTTCAGTGTCAAGAAGGAAAGGCAGTTAGGAAAAATCCCAATAAAACACTGTAGGCGCAATTGGTGAAGACGTCAGCTTCTCATGTTTTAAGATCAGTGGCAGAAATGGAAAATCTGAACAGTACTAAAAATTAAGATAGAACCAAAGGAGGCAAGTCCCTGAATGTCCCAAAGAGGCAATATGTTTAAGTTTTTAAACCTGATGATGTATTAAAAGAGTCACTTTAAGAGAAGAAAACCTTTAACACAAACACAGTTATTTCTAGGTGTCAGTGGGGCAAGCTGCAGTCTCTTGTTTATCAAGGAGCAAGCATTGATCACTCCGCATCCAGGTAGAGCCATTCCAGCCTAAGAGCAAACTTTGTTTTATACAGCCTCTGCTGGAGGCATTTTAGCTCATCACAGGTCAGAGCTACAGGCACCTACATCAGTCAACAGAGAACCGCCAGAGGGCCCACCCCAGTAATTAAAAAGCAGTCCATTTAAAGGAATGTCCACTAGATATGCTCATTTTCTTAGGTGTAAAGAGCGTTGAGATTATGTGGGAGTGTCCTTGTGCTCTGGTGATGCATGCCGAAATAGTTAGAAATGATGATATGACACCTCACCCCTAAATGTTATCCTCAAAAGAGTAAGAGTATATAAACAAGTGTGGCATTTACAATATCAGTAAGTATGTTTGTCAGTGAATCCAGATGGAAGTATTCAAAATATGTACTATTTCAGCTTTTTAACAGAAAAATTTCAACTAAAAAGTGGGTAATTTTTTCCCAGAACTTGCAATTTTTTTACAATCTGATTGAAGCAGTGAAATATTTGGCCACTAGCATGCCAGGAGCTCTTTCTGGGTTCAACACACCCCACCCCTTGCCCAAATGAAGATCCCATCAGTACCAATGTATTTCTCAAAGCTATTTATTCTGTACAAGGTTCCACTGCACATTAGATGTTCTTCTACTCTTGCTTACACAGTAAACAAGTGTTCACTAGCCCTTTGGCTAAGGTTCATAGGTCTTCCCTGGAGAAACGTGTCAGGCCAGTTAAATTCGGGGTGTCTTTCTCTGATGCCTCCTCCTGGGAGCACCGGAAAGCTCCAGACTCCAAGGGGCATAAGCCAGGCCAGCTCCATGCAAGAGCTTCTTGCCTTGGTGCTGAACAGCTTTACTCCCTGGGATAGTAAAGAAGTTTGCCCAACTGCTTAGGGCAAAATCATATCCGTGGGAAAGAATCACAGGGCTGAGGCCAGATGTCTTAAAACACTCCAGCTCCAGCCCTGAGGGTAGGACTGAAGAATGATGCCAGGGGCAGCTGAGGGGTGTCATGTCGTGGGCATCCCTGAGAAACTTGGTCCAGGAGGCTCTGAGAAGGCAGCAGTGGGGAAGGAACGTCAGGGAGAAAAAGCAGTGAAGAGGGAATAAATTAGAGGTGAGAGAGGCTCTAGGGATCAGAAGCTCGCGCTATCCTTCAACAGCTGGGGAGTAGACCAGGGCTGAGTTAGCAGACGTGGGCAGGAAGAACTTGATACACTATTATCATAAGAAATATCCTTGTACCTATTCTATTTTTCATCTCACTGCAATGCAAACAAGCCAGGAGCTAAGGGCATAAACCCCCTCTCTCTCAGCTAGTTTGAACATGGCATAAGGGAAAGGGAAGTGGCATTTCAGGCAAGGACAGTTACTCCCCGGTCCCCAAATGCTATAAGGCACAATTTTTAGAGGCAACTAGATATATTCCAATACATTTAAAAAAAAAATCCCTGAAAACAAACAAACAAAAAAACCCCAAAACTTGTTAGATTCCAGGTCTACTGTGGCTGTACCTGGGGCCTGGACAATACCTATCTAGCACCACTGGGGGCTAGCATTAGAAGAGTTGTATTTGAAGAATTAAAAAAAAAAACAAAAAAAACAGAACTGACTCACACAACACCCCAGCTGCGAAGAGGTATGAAGGAGAGCGTGTCCAGTCTGAAAACACTAGTTAGGGTAATCGTAAAAAACTGGGGTTTAAAAACCAAAAACAGCTTTTTGCAAAGATGTCCCCTGGTCTGTCCCCCTGGAGTTAGCAGCGTTGAGAGGGCTCTTGGCTCATGGGTGTTTTTCTTGCTTCTGGACCAGTGAGCAGGGTCCAGGTGGAGAGAGATACCAGGCTCAGGCGTGGCTCTTCCAGGCGGCGATCCTCCCAGCAGACTCCAGAGGGTGCTATCTTCTCAGGAGGAGCGCCCCATACACAGCTGTGGCTTATTACACTCAGGAAAAAAACCAAAAATGTAAAAAGGCAAATGAGAGAAGCCAAGGAGGCACTGTGCTTGCTCTGGTCTCCACACCCTGTTGATCTTCCCTGGTACAGCTCAGGAGCACCTGGCTCTCAGCTCCAGAGCCTGACCAGGCCGTGGCGACTCCTGCTCAGCAGCTTTAGTTCACTTTATTTCTCTCATTTGTCAGGGTTTTTTTGTTTTGTTTTGTTTAAAAAAAAAACTTAGGGTGTGGGGCCACCACCACGAGGAAGGGAAAAATCGATGTAGCTCCTCGCTGCTACATACGGCAGGGCGGACTGGCCAATTCATAGAAGAGCAAATAGGCGTCGCTGGTGCGCACTTGGCTGGAGAGCATGGATGTGACACTGTGGGGAGAGCAGGGGGGAGTCAGAGCCCTGGTGAGGAGGCCATAGGGGCAGAGCTGAGTGGCTGAGGGGGTATGAGGGTCCATCTCTAACTTCTAGTGTATACTCAGGGCCAACCTCTGCTGTTTTTTTCAATTGGGGAGAAGACTCAGTGTTCCGTGGCTTTCTGGCTCTGACCTTTTCTGTCTAGTCAAGGTGGAAGCCCTACAGGTGGGTGAGGTGCAGGTGTCTGACAGCCAGGTGGCCTGTCTGAGATGTATGTCTCACCTTGAGTCATTGAAAGTGTGCCATTCGCCTGTCACTGGGCTCCGGCAGTAGGCTGTGTAGTGGCCGCCCATGGTGGTTCCGGAGTGATTGGACACGGCATACAGGTTGTAAACAGTGTGGTCTGAGGGGGAAACAGAATTTCAAACCCTTGAGTCACTCCCTCCCTTTCCTGCCTCTGTTCCTAGTTTTCAAAACTCATTCTCTAGCAGCTTCCCTCCACCTCTTGGCCTCCCATCTGTGTCTTAGATACTGCTGCCTTGTTTTTTTCCCTTCCTGCTGAAAAATACTCACTGGTGTTTTCTGAAGCAAATTCTCTCAAGTCTAGGTCTCTCAGTGGGAAATTCACAAATGTTGTAAGCTTGCTGGTTCGTATCCTGGATTCTGAGAACCGCTTCAGATCTGGTATTAATGTGTGTCAAGGACAGACAGGGTGGCGAGAACAGAGTCAAAATAAAGGAAACTGGGTACTAGGAAGGCAGGTACCCCTCAGGTAACAGAAGAGCAAACAAGAAAAGAAAAGCTATTAAGTCCCCCCTTTTCCTACTCTGTTGGCCTTCACCTTGGCCCCTTGTCACCAGATTCTCTCTAAAGTCAAGTCTCTGCCTTGATGGATCTTAAGGATACGCAGCACTAAGATCTTTGGGAACCTCTGGATGGAGAACTTCTTTATACACCGTTTTCTGGCCCGGCAGCGACAGCATGTCTGAAACACATGATAAACAGAACTGGAGAGGACTGTGTGCATCCAGGAACTCCCGAGCTGGACCTGTGGTGGCAGTGTCTTCCCAGAGAGCAATCTTGGAAACTGCTATCATGAAGGATGACTTACAGGCTTTTCATCACCATCGAGCACATCCTCTTTGGTGAAGAGCCTCATGCAGTCCATTAAAGTCACCTCAGGATAACCCCGCTGAGAGAGGAAACAAAGTAAAGGTCAGAGGTCAACACCACCAAAGGATAAGAGTGGGAGTTTCAAAAGTGGGACAACAGGGGTGCATACCTTAGCAATGGGCAATGAGAGGTCCCAGAAGGGATCAAAGACTGTAGAACAGTAACCACAATCCGTACACGTCAGGGAGCTCTTTAGCTGCCCAACAAAGAGATCTGGGGAAGAGGAGGACACATGGTGCTTAAACACGAGGAAGTGAGCACATGGTCTTCTGCACATGTCTCGTTTCTCACTGCTCCTGCCTCAGCCTGTTTGATACTGGGCAGGAAAAAGACTGTCTGGGAGAACAATTCTTAGGGTTTTTCATGCTTCGCTCAGGCAAATGCCCTTAACAGAAAAAGCAGGCATTTCCCCCTTTCATACACTTACCCCCAATGCGACTGTCCTCTCGTTCTAGATATTTGCTCCACATCTGTCGCCCTTTCTCATCATCACTAGGAACCAGAGAGAGGAAGACAATTGTGTCAGAGTGCAAACCATGATAAGTCTAAGGTCTATCAACCTAAATCCTCAATATTCAAAATTTCCCTCAAATTACCCATGAAGACATAAGTAAAAACAAAACTCAAGTTCATAAAGTTTTTGCTTCCCACAGGTTTCTCCTCTTACTTACGGAAGATGATCAAAGTTCTCAGGGTTGGACTTGGGCCTCACTGTTACTCGGTTTACAGCATTGTGGAGCCCATCCAGAAGAAAGCGAAGAAACTCTTGAGCATCCTGCTGACTGAACCCAAATACAAGAGAGTGAGCCATCTCTCCTGTCCCAAGAAGCTGCTGTTGCTGCCACCCACCCTGGGGAGCACGCCTGTAAGGCCCTTACTTATAGCCAACAAAGCGTGGTGCGTATCTCTGAATCTGGGTCTTGAACTCAGATGGGCTCACCATGTCATTGAGAGATGAAGTCCAAATGGTCTGGATTAGTTTTGCAAATTCTATTACAAGGAGAGGGTAGAGGGTAGAGAACAGGTGAGACATTTTCTATAAGCACCTCAGAATCTAGAATTCCAATAAAGAGTAGCCAAAGAAGGAACAATAGGAGAGATACATATAAAGCATGACTACTAGTACAGAAACAGTAGACTAGAAAAAGTATCCAGAGGGGAAGTAGGACTATGTCCATGGACAGGTTCCTTACCTTCCATGAGGGCTGTGTGTGCATTGCTGCTGTGACTGAGATCGCGCACATAGAGCCTCTGGAGGCAATAATCCCTCAGCTCCCGCGTGTTGCTCAAGCACTGCAGGATGGAGTTCATGAAGCACTGAAAGATGTGACCCAGATGGTTGGTAGGGGAAGACGGACTTTGTCTGGCATCTCTACTTGCTTAGTACCAAAGGCCCTCAGATTCATCTACCCCAGAAATGAATCCTCCCTCAGCCTCAAGTTCCTTTCCTTGTAACCGAAAGAGGCGGAAGTGAGGCAAATTCCCACTGTTGGCACAGATGACATAATCAGTTATTGACTACAGAGGTACATCAAAGGGTGTGGGTGAGCTGGACAGAAGTGGGTGGGAAGTGACAGATATTCTTGAGGAGAAAGATCCAGGAAAGTAGTTAGGCTAACATTTATAAGGGCAACTTTCCTCTAGCAGCGTCCCCTACTGGGAGCAGGGAATCTGCTAGAGGCTTGGGAGGACTCTGGTTAGACTGGCCCAGTTTGGACAGTACGGGATACCCCTAGGAAAGAAGAAGGCTGAGAAGAACTCACCGTGTTCCCAAGGTTTCGAAGACCAGCCAGACCCTGGGTACTCTTAGAATTCTGCAAGCAGAAAACACAGGGCATATGAGATTGAAAGCAAAGAGGTTAGGCCTGTGCTAGGCTCTCTCATGCAACTCTCTGCCAATTGTAGCCACGACCATCAGGCCACACGTATTATGCTCTCTTCAGCTTCAGTCTACACACCTTGCAGGAAAGAGGATTGAGGAATACCTGTCATTTTCAATCCACAACAAAAATACTCTTAAGGACTTTGCTTTCTTTTATTGATTATATCTTTCCCCCCATCTTTACATTACTCTTCATTCTCTGCCATATTGGCGACTGGAGATTAGAACTAGAGACTAGGAATTCCTATACTCAGGAATGTATTTGATTCCTGGCCCCAGGAATCAAATTTCAGGTCCCAAAGAAATTTCAGGTCCCAAATCCAGACACTATCTCAAATACTTGTACCTTTAGATGTCCAATATGTAAAGCAACTGTCATAATGAGCACTTCATGGAAGTCTTGAAAAATTCAATGACACAACATTTTAACTGAGTTTAGATCTTCAGTAGGGGTGGCAAGGGTGAGGTGGGTGGGAACCTCAAGTCAGCCTGCTATTATGATTGGCCAGAGACAGGTGGAATTCTTTCCAAGTAAGATCAGGTCCTGAGGGCTGATTAAAGCCTGGGAGAATCCTCCCTGCCTGGCTCAGGTTTCAATATCCTGACTGGCCACTGGCTGGGAATCCTTGTCATGGCAGATTATGGCCAACAGAGAGGCAAGCAGCTGACTAAAGGTGCCACTCTTGCTTCTGTCCCTACTGTGGAGGCTGGTGAGGGGGCTGGAAAGAGAACAGGTGCTAGTGGCAGACTCTCAGCTTGGTTTGTCCACGTCAATGGCTAAATTCTAGTCCTACCTCCAAGGAGTCAGAAAACCTCAGGCTCAAAGTATTAAAGAAGCAGTCTATAGATGAACCTGCCACCCCCTCTCTGAGAGAAGGGGCCTAGGAGCAAGCAACTCTGGAGCAATACTGGCTGGGACATGCTCAGTCAGCTCAACCCTGATCAGAACAGGAGCCTGAAATAACTTAGCTGCAATTACTCATGCCTTGTGCTGACAGCTCAAAGCCCAGAAGGTTGTCAACTCCAGGAGGTGGGGAGGAGAGAGGTTGGCCAGAGAAGGGCTCTTCCCAGGAATGCTGATCCCACAAGTAAGAGGAACCCTCTTCACCAGTTATCAGGTCTAACACTAACAGGTAGGGAAGGAAATATCTTCAGAAGAGACCTGGTTTCCACCTGCAGCTAGTGAGAAAAACCTGTTGGCAGCAGGTAGGGTGGAAGCATCCTTGAAGAACTCTGCCAAGACTAGCCGTATATGGACCCGAACACAAAATGTGAATCTTATATTTCTGACAGTCTAAACTCTGATGTTCCAGCAAGATGGCCACAACAGAAAGAATACCCTGGACAAAGACCTTATCAGCATTTTCAGGAAGATCCAGAGAAGGATTCCCCTGGGGCCCCCCAAAAAAAATTGCAGAAGTCTCTGTATTGCACATTCGGGACTAACGTTAAAACCTGCCCACAACAGAAACCCACTCTACACATTTTTGGCAGTGCTTTATTAATTCTTACCCCCCGTGCCTCAGACAACATCTGTCTAAACAGGATGTAGAAGAAAAGCGTTCTACCACTAGTGACCATGTCAACATCCACCAGTGTGGGCCCTCAGCTGTGAAACTAGTCACTCAGTACCAGTGAAGGTGGGACATTCCATGGCGTTGATGCTTTAACTCTGACACAGCTGAGTGAGGGTCAAGAAGAACCTGTCATCAACCATAGTTACTACTTTTGAGAATCTAATCCTACTAATGGCCTGGTGGGTGGGGAGTTGTTCTTTTAAGCAATTGCTAAAAGCCTTAGTTTTTTGGGGGAGGGGTGTGTGTGGCGGGGCGGGGAGGGGTGTCATGCCTTTGTCTAAAATTTCCTGAGCTCAAAACCACACACCAATTTCTAAGTGCTCTACATATGAGGTGCTTGGGTAACAGGAGTCAAGGGGTGGGAGTGGAGGGGACAGCAGGGCTGTTGCATGTCCAGCCCAGATATTTTTCTGCCATGAATAGGCAATCAGGAGCTTCAGAGAGAGTCAGCACTTTTCATTCCAGAGAGGAACGAAATGTCCTGAGAGTGACCTTTCTTGCTGGGAAAACAATCCTACCTCAGGGCTGATAGGGAGAAACCAGAACAGAAATTGGGAAAGACCCTGCACAGCCAGCCTCTCATCAGGAAAGAAGGAAATGATTCCAGCTGGTATGCTGGAACTCATGTGTAAACAGTTGACAAAGTTTGGACCAGGAGCTTCCTTAATATTAGCCCTCAGCAAACCTGACTTTGACTTAATAGCAGCCACTGTTCCAGAGAGTGGATGCCACCTTCACAGTCAATAAACAGATCTTGATTCACCTTCCAGTGAAGGAGCAGGGGGCTCAGGATTAATGAGTTAATGCAGAGGAAACACCTGGATATGTGGGCCATATAAGAAAGTCTGCTTGAGGTTTGCGTCTTCACACTCAAGACCCCAGTAAAGGGCTTTTCTGGTTACTTCACCTGTGTCATGAGGGGCAGCCATGAGCCTGGCTGCAGCCAAGGAGCCTGGTGTGGCCCTTGCAGTACATGCACTGCCAACACGGGAGCTGGTGCCTGTTTACGTAACATCTGTCAAGCTCTGGCCTCCTCTTCCTTCCCTACGTGGGCAGCGCCCACCGTTAGCCGCAGCATTACTTTACATTGGCTACTTCATATGAGGCGCCCACATAGCAGACTCGGGTACAGCTGGAGAGAAGAAGGAACTTGCCCTTTTTCACTGGTTTGCAAGCCCTATGCCCTTCCCAGAGTCAAAGGATCCCTGTTACCAACCCTTTGGGAGGGCGCCTTTTGGGATCAGTGGCGATGAGGGAAGCTGCCCCTTTCTAATCAGCCTTACGTGCGGGGTTTTGGCCTTACAAGTCACACCCGCAGAGTCCAGCGTGCTGCCTGTTCCCTCACACGCTGAGAACTAGTCAAGGTTATCCTTTCTTGCACCTACCCCGATAGGTGCCAGGAATTAAGAGCCCCAAAACAACCTGGCGCTGGGAGTTATGGGGGCGGGGGAGGAGGAGGAAGACTCGGGGGACTCGGGGACCGAGACCTCAAAGAGGGGAGGGGGCTGCGAGTAAACGTGAAATCACCTGGGGTGGGGGCATTCCTTGCCAGGACCCTGGGAAAGGAGCGGTGGGGGCTGGGAAAAATCCGTGCCCTGGCATTGGGCGCGCGGCGGGCTCGAGGCGCGGGAGAGGTGGGTTTCCCGGGGAGTAGGCGGAACCCCAGGCCCTCTGCATGGGGGTCCCGGAAAGGGGCCCCATGTACCTTAGCTTTGTTGAGCAGGAGCCCCACGAAGGTGGAGAGCAGCAGGGAAGGGGAGAGAGGAGAGCGTGGCCGCAGCTCCTTGGCGAGGGCGGGAAAAGGGGCAGCGGGGGCATCCTCAGGCAGAGTCACCGTGTACGAGGTGCGCATACTGGGGACGGACGGCGGGCTCCGCCCCACGCCTAACGTAGGCAAAAGGGACGCGGGGCTGTACCGCGCGGTCCTACAGTCCCGACGCTAAGACCGGCGGGGCCCACGGGACACCGTTCACTGTGCCCGTCGAAAACCTCTACGGCGGGCCAACCGCATGGTCCTCCTCCTCAACCTCCCGGGCGCGCGCCGCCAACCGTCCCGGCACCCAGCTCCTCCGGCCCAGCGGACTGGTAGCTCCGCGGGCGCCTCGGGCCCTGTGACGTCAGCGCCCGGGCGAGACCGGCCCCGCCCCCTTCTCCACCTAGTCCACTCCAGCCAATCCTCCAGCCAATCCTCCAGCCAATCCTCCAGCCAATCCTCCAGCCAATCCTCCAGCCAATCCTCCAGCCAATCCTCCAGCCACGCCGCGCGCGTCTGGTCCGGGCCCGGGCTGTCCCCAGCCGGTAGCAGAGACCTGCCACCCTCAAGAGAGGGCAGGAGGGGAGCACGGAGTCCTGGACCGGCCTCGGGGTTGGGACTCAGGAAAATTGTCTTTGACGCCCGTAGAGGACACGTCCCCAAGACCGAGTGTCAGCCGGGTGAGCTTCTTCCCCTGAGGCAGCACACAACTCCTAAAACTTGTGTGGGGAGGGGGCGCTGCAGGTCATTTTGACGACCCGATGAAAGCTCTGTAGTCTTTTAGGGGGAAATGCATTTACACACAAAGTTTTGTACTGCATTGGGGGCAGGGGGCGGGGCACTCAGGCCCTCTTGGACCCATCCTCCACAAAATCTGTGAGGGCCCATTCTTCCAGGTCAAAGAGATAGATTTTCAAGGCTTCTGACTAAGTGCCCCTTCTCGCTCCAGTCCTAATTTGGCCCATTATTGAGAGAGGCAATGCCTCACATTTTATAAGGTCCAGTAGGTCACTATCCCTTTCTGACCCCATGTACGAACCTTTTCTGGCCTCCTCTACCCAATTACTCATTTCCGTCTCACAGAATCTCAACCTCCGATTCGTTTTCTGAAGATGGGGATAAAGTAACTCAATGGTGGGGAAATGGTGTTCAGCTGGTGTGGGGGTGATGGTACAACTCTAACCCTAAGGGCAGTAGTGCCTGAAGATCATAGGTGTTTGTGTTTTGTTTGGTGTTCCACCCCCCTCACCTATCAGGGACCCGGCCAGAATCTGCCTAGACAAAGTATCTTGTCTGGGAGTTTGCTATTTTTAGCCAATATTTTTAGCATTTAAAAAATACTCTGAGAGGCAGCAGTGTGTGCTGTTACTCATCTGTCACCTCCTTCTGTTCCTCTCCACAGGCTCATCCCCACGAGTACGCTCTGCACACATGATTCTAGTTATATGGGGATGTGTTCAGGACATATGTATGGCTGTACCCTAGGCCACCCACAAAACAGCGATTTTGTGGTGATGAAGGGGAGCACAGGTGGTTGCCAGCATGTGTTCCAGCAGTGGTGGTGGGAGGAGTGGGCAGGAGGCAGGAGCTTCAGGGCCTTCTACTTGGTGACAAAAGAGGGTGCTAATGTTAGGAAGGGTGATTCCCACAGTCACTGTCTTCGCCCGTGACCAAACCTGGACCCTGGACAAAATACAACAGCTTTTTTCTTCATGCACCTGTCTTTCCAATCACAGTCCTACACCGTCTGTAGCAATGCTTGCATTTGATCACATCACTCTTCTGCTCTGAAACATCTGGAGCACCTGACTCTTGCATCCAGTCCAGAAGCCTCAGGTAGCCCTGTCTGTGAGACTGTCCGTAGGCTCTTTCCACTGTTACCATACTCTCTCTTTCCTGATCCCTGCTGCCAGCCAAACTGCTCTTCTGCTTTAGCATTTGCTTTCTCTCACTTAAACAAACCTGCCACTGATTAAGTACTTAATGCCAGGCACTGGCTAAGTGCTGTAGATAAATTATTCCAGCTACTTTCCATAATAACAATGGCATAGTAACTATTACCTTTATTTTACAGATGAAGAACCTTAAGCCCTGATAGTTCAAATAACTTGCCAGGGCTGCAAAGCTAATAAATGACAGTGTGGGGGTTTTAACCCTGACCTGTCCTACAGCAAAACTCATGCATTTCACAACTATGAGAAGATTTTAGCATGCCCATCCTGGTGCCTGTTAATTACCTCCTTATAAATTAGAGAAGGCTTTGTTTTCTACAAAACCTCTAATTAACTCCACCTAGCTTTAAACACCCCATTACAACATACCTTCAGTCTGCTAGCATTTGGTTTACACTGTATTATCTTAATGTATTTGGCTTTGTTTTATAAGTGCCTCTAAGACTTCTTCTGTAAATGGTCTTAGATTGTGTGTTGATTGTGCCATCACACTGAAACTCGAGGGACGGGGTTGTGGGTTCTTAATAAATGGTGGTGATCTCATCTCTGAAAGGGGCCAGACCAAACTCTGCAGGGCATCATGGAAGTCCCATTGAGCTTCAAAGGGTGGGGCAAGTTTGCATGTTGCATTAGGGTGCTGCAGGATGCAGTATCCACCCGACACTCTCCCACTGATGCATTTGGCCTATCTCCCTATGACTTAAGCCAGCAATGTGACTGCTCCCACCTCAGAATGTCTCGGCACTCTGCCAGCATGCTCTCTTCCTTTTTGCTAGGATGCAGAAGGTTATGGGCATTGGTGGGAGTAGGGGGCCCAGATGAGGAAAGCTCTTACATGGGAGCTCTTTGAGAAGTCTGGGGGGGGGGGAAGGAATTCACACAAAGTCATCTTGTCAAGCAGGTCTGCACAACCAACAAAGAATTGTGGCTTATTTTTCAACTAGTCAAGTCCGTTGAGACCCTTTCTCTTTAATGCCATTTTTTGAAGTGGAATGGGTAAAGCATATACAGTTGGCCTCCTGTATTCATGGGTTTCACAACCACAGATTCAACTACCCTCAAATGAAAAATATTTTTTAAAATGCTGGAAAGTTTCAAATAGCAAAATGTGACTTCACCACATGCAGAGCGCTACCCTGAATCCACATGAATGAAGTAATGGGTAGGCATACCCTGCTATAGCCTATATGCAAATACAATGCTATTTTATATACAGAATTGAGCATCAGTGGATTTTGGTATCCATGAGGGGTGGGGGGAGGCGGTCCTGGAACCAATCCCCAGTGGACGCTGAGGGGCGACTTTAGTCTCCTGGGCTCTGAATCCGGCCCTGGCTTCGCGTCCCTGTGACTTGAAAACACTGGCCTGTGACCTGAGCAGGGCTCATTCTTGTAGCCTGAGACTGCGATTTCTCAGAGCCTGTGCTTGGTCTGCCTCCCTGTGGGTAAGCAATTTCTACACCTCAAATCCTTTGTGGCATGGGGAGAGTATAAATACAGTCAGAGTCAGCTCTGTGAGGGCAAGACTGAGAGTGTCTTGCTTCCTCAGATCTTGGTGGCCCTGCTCCTGCACACAGCTGCTATTATCACTGCAGACAGACAGACTGGTGGCCTGATAGACAGGCTGCACTGGTAGGGGTTCAGAGCCCTCATTGGGAGCTGGGCAAAGGCCAGTAGGAAGCCCTGTGTCACTCATACCCCAGGAGGCCAAAAGCTCTACTGCTTTGAGCCTCAGGGCAGTCTGGACTGAACCAGCTGGATTCTAGAGGTCCACACACTTTCCTCTCACTTATAGCTCTGTTCAGGGTACCGGTTTTACGTATCCATTGAGGTAAGAGGGTGCAGGGGGACTTGTGTACAGCTCTGAGCCCTGAACATGGTGTTCATTTCTGTAGCCAATAGTCAGTAGAGCTCCTCCAGGGGCAGGGAACATTTTGCCAGGCTTGGATTAACTTCTGCATTGCTGAACCCCACCCTGGCACCACATAACTCATGAAGACATCCTGGGGAGGGGGTGGAGGGGGAAGAAGGGAGGATAGTGTGGATCCTAATTGAGAAACTGAGTCTAAATAAGGCAGCACCAGGGCCACTGGCCAGGTCACAGATGGTCTTCGAGGAATGGAGGCATGAGTGACTTGGTGACTCTAATGACAGACCACAAACACTGCCCTTTCTTTCTCATCGGCTGGTACTGGTCTTGGTCAAGGGTCCCCCTCTGGCTTAAGATCTCCTCTGAGTGACCTTTTCCTGCTGTCAACACAGATTCAAACCCTCAGGAAGTTCAGCCCCCTCAATGTGGCTGACTGTGTGAGGACAGACCCCAGGGTTTTAGGCAGCCAAGCTGGATAAACAAGACAACAGGATGCAGTTCATCCTGTCTGAGTAAACTGAGAAGGCAAGGGATTGAGAGAGGAGGGCCACACTTCTCACTCAGGAGCTCTAGGGTAGCCCTTGTCATCCTTAACTTGTCTCTTTGGAGTACTTCCCCTTCACTGCATGGCAGCAGTCAAGTCCAAAGTCCCACTCAAGAGAAAAATCACATGACTTCAGTTTATACAATATAATCTTCTGGTCACTGAACAGCTGGAACCCAGAGCTTCAAGAGATGAGTCAGCAGCCCCTGGGGCAAATAGGACCCAGGTATATTAGGTTTCCAGACCTTTTGCTCCTAGCAACAGGTCCCAGAGCAGAGGCAAGGGTGTGGAAGAGACAGCACGGGAAGAGGCTGGGCCAGCCTCTGAGCCTCAGTCCCTGGCTCTGCATCTAAATAGCAGGCGGCTGGCCTGGTGACTGCTCTGGAGGGCCCAGGCCAACCCCCAGCTCTTGGGAATAGGAAAGGTGGCCTGGGCAGGGCAGGGAGAAGGCAGGGCTGAGGCTGGCAGGCAGAATGCCAAGGATGAGGAGGGAGCAGCTGGAGGGAGTGGAGGGGAGGAGGATTAGGATGGATTGTAGGGGTTAAAGCACAGCCCTGGCAGGGCTCTTAGGGAACAGCTTGTCCTGAGGCCCAGGGAACAGAAGAGGCAGGGTGGAAGGGGACATTACCAGGTTGGGTACTTGGGCTCCTGGTTCTCTGCAGGGCCAGCCCACCTGGCTTGGAGTCCCCACTAGGAGTAGTGAAAACTTTTTCTTTTTTAATACCAGTTTTGAACCATCACATCCTTCCTCTCCAACATGCCTGTAGTCTGCATTTGAACAGAAAGTAGAGCCTGGGGCAGCCCTCATTATCCCAGGCTGAGCTGCACTCCTGTGAACTGGAATTTTCTTGGGCTTCTGCAAGCATGGAGGGTTACTCAGAATTCACATCTCCCCTTCACCAGTTCTTTACTGTGCTTAGTTGAGTCTGTGATAGTCCAAGCTCATGTTGGCTGTTATTTGAGTGAGGGGAATGAGTCTGGTTAGAACTGTCTATCATGGGTGAGGCCGGCCGCTGACCATTCCTACATGAATGCCAGATGTAGTTCAAGTCAGCTGCCCCTGGTCTCCAGAGGAGTCAGGTCAGGCTGGATTCTGCTACAGGATGCATTTTCTCATGTCTGTTCCTCCCAGGGCTGCTACCCTTCCCACTCTAGGCAGCTGTCAAATGCCCCTTTCCTGTCACCTTCCCCTCTAAGTATACAGGAACTCTCCCACAGCATTGCCCTGGCTCAGGTCCCCCATGTGCATTCTTGCTTCCCTTTAATGGATGAGGAAATAGAGCTTAGATGGGAAGTGTCCAAGGTGAAGAGGCAAACTTCCTTCCAGCAGTCATAGCCCACCCCAGCCACAGAAGACCTCTCCCTTTCCTACTACCTATGACACTTGAAAACAGTGAGGACTGCCTTTTATTGCAATTATTTTAAGAACATATCTCCCCAAGTTAAATGTGACTACGCTGAGGGCAGGAACCAGACTCACACATCCCTTGCCTCCTGAAAGGGTATAAAGAGGATGAACATTCACTAAGCACCTACCACATTCCAGGCCCTTTTACAAATAACCTT
Organism: Tonatia bakeri; assembly: GCA_004024845.1. Classification (NCBI taxonomy): domain Eukaryota; kingdom Metazoa; phylum Chordata; class Mammalia; order Chiroptera; family Phyllostomidae; genus Tonatia; species Tonatia bakeri. The sequence goes on from PVIA01004245.1 coordinate 109,623, forward strand.
CAATTCCTCATGATAATCTTGGAACTGGGGACTCTGATCACTTGTTTCACCTGGGAAACAGGTTCAGAAGTTAAGGAACTTCTCTGAGGTTACAGTGCTAATAAGCTGAGCACCTGTAAATGAATGAATGAGGTAAGATCCCTAAATGCAGATGTGAAAAATGAGTGGGTTTTAGAAAGAAGTGATCCAGACCCCCTGAGCAGGGTTGTTCTCAGCTCCAGAAAGTGAGGATGAAGAGTGGTGAGGAGAGGGGATGCAGTTAAATCAGGGCCTTACATCACTGACCCACTGAGGCCTTTCCTGGTTGACAGTATCTTTTTGAGCTTGAGCTCAGAGTGGAACGCTGAGTAGTACAGCATTACTGGCATTACTTAAGTGGGTTGTGAGTTGTTTCTGGAAGGGAAGAGAGTCGTTAGGGTGGCTAAGTGTGCCCCAGGGCAATTTGCCATTCCCTTGAGGTCCTCTCTCAAAACTCCCTTCACTGTGGCTGTTGGGGTGAAGGGTGGGGCCAGGTGTCTGCTTTGGATGGGGTCGAGGGCAGCAGACTCCAGGGAGGTTTGGGATATGTCTGTGTGGGAAGGAGGCGGAGTTCCAGTGGAGTCTGACATGCCTGAGGAAAGCAGGGAGGCTTGTACTTTATCTGTGAAATAGATGTTTTAAGCCTCAGGGTGCTTAATTTTTTAAAATTGATTTTAGGGAAAGGGAAGGAGAAAGAGAAAGAAACACCCATGTGCCCTGACCAGGGATAAAACCCAAAACCTCGGTGTATCAGGATGATGCTCCAATCAACTGAGCTACCCAGCCAGCGCAAGCCTCAGGGTACTTAATGATGACCTGAAGAGCTTGTGGAAAAAGGTAGATTTCCAGGAACTATCCCTAGAGAGTTTGATTCAGGGGATCTGAGTGGAACCCAGGCTCCCAAACTAAACCCTGCAGGTGATTCTCATGTAGGAAGCCTGCAGACCCCACTTTGAAGAACACTGCATACCATAAAGAACCCTTCCTTTTTGAGCAGGGCTGGGGGATGCCCCTCAGACAGCTCTAGGACCTAAGCCCCTCCACTGAGAGCCGCTTTCTAATTGCCTCCAAGATGAGCAACACCAGACATGCCCAAGTGAACCATGCTCCAACCCAAGCATACATTCCTCTGAGAGCACATATGTCTTATCTCCCAGGTCAGCTCTGTGGTTTCCCACTCCTCCTCTACACGAGCCCTCCAGTGTAGCCAGTCCTGCCCTGTCAGGGTCTGAATGTCCTAGCAGGTGTGAGCTTCTGTGTTGCCCATGGCACTTCACAGATGGCCTACCAAAGCCAAGACTCTCTAGGTAATGTCAACAAAGTTGTTCTCTCCAGACCTTTAGTTATTCTGAGCTTCAAGATCTGTGACCCAAAGCCCCACCCCTATCATTCACTACTGCTATTTATCTGGACAAACCCACTAAGCAACATTGCTTGTTGTGAGGCAGCTATTCTTTAAAAAAGGCACGTGTCCTAGAAGTAGGGGGAGGGTACATAAAGGGGACAAAACATCTAACTCTTCTGCCCATATGCTAGCCTGTCCATCTGTTTACCCACCCACCCACCCACTCATCCATCCATCCACCCACCCATCCACCCACCCATCCACCCATCCATCCATCCATCCACCCACCCATCCACCCACCCATCTCTCCATCCATCCATCCACCCACTAATCTACCCATTCACCATCCATACATGCAGTCAGCAGACCAGCTGAGTTCTGTGCTGCTCTAGGTACATGGTGAGGGATCTAGAGACACCTTTCCTTTCTCATTCTCAGAGCACTCTGCACCTAATGGATTACCAAAAACTAGAGAAAAGACAGAATGTAGTCTGTGCCCCAAGAAGGGTGTGTTCAAAGATTAAATGTGACCGAGACCATGTCAGTCTTGCTCAGTCTCCAGCAGAACCTCTTCCCTCGTTCCAGCCCAGATAGGACTGGAATATAGAGGTATCAGGTGTTCTAAAGCCCTAGACAAAAATTTCTCCAACAACATGATAAGGACTGCTGTCCAGGTACCCTGGTCCTGAGCCAGCCAGTGTCAATTAAAGGAGAGTCCCTCTTCTCCAGTGACTAGGCCCAAATGCTAAGCCTGGTCTCCAGGCTGGGAAATGACAGCCTGAGGAAGAGAAGAGATACAACGAGCATGGAGACTTCTCTTACCAGAGGGAACACTGGTGGTCTTGGGGCCTCAGCATCCAGTCCAGGATGGGGGAGGGCCTGCATGGGGCCCTGACATGTTGGGTGGAAAAGTAGAGGGCAAGAATGGCAGAGTATATGGGAGTGACTGAGTATTTCTGGGAGCACTGCTGGACCATCATCAAGTGCACAGGTCCTCCAGTGGGTTTCCTGGGGAGAGTGGGAAAGCCTCTGAGCAGGGCAGTGAGCCATCAAGGCATCAGACATACCTAGATGACTTTCTGTAGCTGCCGTGAGAGGAAAACTTCTGTCTTTGATCATCAATAGAGTTGGGAATCCTTCCTCCAACCTGGTTCTTCTATCTCAGTGGCTGCCTCCCCAGCCCATCACCGGGTCCCCAAAGGGCAAACTCACCATGATGTCTCGCCCTGGGGAGCTGGGGTGGCTGGGCCCAGGGGTCTGGCCTTTACCCTTCTCCCACAGAGTAGAACGGCCACTGGGTCGGTAGGTGGGGCTGAGGACTTCAGGGACTCGTGAGGGAGGGGGCTGAGGTGTGCTGCCCTTTCGACCATAGTTCTCCAGGTAGTCAGAGAGGTACTCGGAGCGGCTGGCTGCCTGGTAGAGCCCCTGTAGGGCACACAGCTCCTTGCGTGTGCGGGCCAGCATGGGGCTGCGGCCCAGGTTCCCAGGGTCTGTCCGGTAGCTATCTGAGGTCCGAAGGCTGGAGAAATCTCTGGCCAGATCTGACTGACTGTTCGACTTCTTCTGGGTCAGAGTTATCCCCTGGTTGCAGGAATTCATGGACAGGTAGCTGAAGGAGTTGTTGGTTACTCCATAAGGGAATCCACTGCCCCCGCTGAGTCCACTCCCTGAAGTGCTCCGAGTCTGGCTCTCAGCTTTCTTACCACTCCCGATGATGTCTGGTCTCAGCAGGGGGCGGCTCCTGTCATAGTCCAGGATGGAGGAGGGGCCATAGGTACTGGGACGGGTGAGGAAGCTGGTTGGTGGCCCAGGTTTGAAACCAAGCTTCTCCTTCTCCAGGAAGGAGGCAGCCAGGTTGGCCCTGTAGGAAGAGGGAGTGTAGGTGCCATAGCCTGATTTGGCATAAGGGGCATCTGTGTAGTGGGCCGAGTCTGTGTAGCGCTTCAGAGTGGAGGAGAGCTGGGACATCCTTCAGGGCTGCACTCCGTGGGGACTGGGAGCCTCATGGGCTGAAAGACAAAGAAAGCAGTTGTCAGAGGGCCCTGCCAGGTGTCAGGCTCCAACTGCACTTGCTCTCTATCCCCAGCTGGCCAGAACCTTAGATCTCATCCACGGACCACATACTCTATTTCCACAAGAGGCTAGCCTGCCACTGAAAAACATGCCTATGCATGTATGTACACACATGTGCATGTGGGTCTGCATGAACCCATGCATTCACACCTCAATGACAGCATATAAGTCACTGGCTTTTATAAACTACACAGGGCAATTAGTCTCAGCACATCCCAGCCTCTCTGAGTGATCCCATCTAAAACCCAAACATGGGAGTAGGGACTGTCCTCCCCTGTAACCCTCCAAGCCACACATGGCATTCCAGCCCAGACCTAATTGGCTTCCTCCCCTCAGTTTCTACAGACACTCCCCAGGAGGAGGGATGTCACCGCCTCACCCTCTGGACTGAGGACACTGGACAGTTCAAGTTAAGACCATTTCCCTTCCTTCTGACTTATGGGATAAGGAGAAGTCTTTTTGGAATCAAAACAGTCTGAGCTAGAATGACCTGAGGATTATTTGGTCAGATTGCTGGTGAGGAAAAGGAGGCTCATGAGAGGAAGTAATGGGAGCTAGGGAGAGGTGGGGTTAGTGAGCATGTGGCAGAGAGGGGGCTTGACCTTGGTCTCTGGACTCCACCCCAGACTTCTTCCCTGGACATGGTCTCCTGCTGTGGTGGGGGAATCCTTGTGTGGTAGAACCCACCTCTTCACTGAGCTAGGTCTTCTAAGTGGAGTTAGGGCACAGCGGCCTTCAGGAGTTCCCCTACCAACCAACATCCATCCCAAATACTTATGCTGATAAAGATGTGCAATGGGGGCCCCCTAGAGGCTAAAGTCCTGCACTGTAGACAGAACTCCCTGTATCCACCCCAAGTCCTTACAGCTGGGGTAGATTAGGAGAAAGAAAACAAAATGTCTGAATTTTGAGTTTTGAGGGCTCCAAAGGGTCATCCTTTGTTTAAAAACTTTTTTAAATTTTTATTTTTTATTGCTCCAGTACAGTTTTTTCCATTTTAAACTCCATGGTGTGTGGATAGGAAAAGTGACACTGATTTGCCCGAGTTCACACACTAGCAGAGCCAGGATTGGAATCCAAGTCTTTCTGATTTCCAGCACAGTGCTTTCACTAGGAATCTGACCTTTACACTTTACTTTGATTCACTGTCCCCCATAAAAGTTAGGTTCACTTGGGGACCCCCAGAGTCCCCTCATCACCCTAAAAGCATGGGCTTTATCTCAATGGAGCTGGAGGGCAGACGCTTTGGAGGGAGGAGCATGGAGGGTCAGGCTGCTTTCCAGGGCCACCAGGGACTTTGGGGGGTTTGGGAGGGCAGAGTCCCCTGGGACTCTCAGAGTAGTGTATGCAGGGGGTAGTTTTTTAACTCTCCCTGGGACTGACTAGCTGGGTGATTTTGCCCTAGTTCACAGGAGGCAAACACAAGGCCTGTAGGCTGAATCCAGCCCTCCACCTTGTTTTATCTGGCCTGGCACTGTGTTTCTACCTGGTGGCAGGACCAAGCTCACATTTAGCTGTTACGAAGTAGTTGTACTTATACAGTCCTAAAATTACATTCGGCCCTTTGAAGGCAACTGTGAGGCTGATATGGCTCTGGTGAAAAGGAGTTTGACACCCCAGCCTAGTCATTTCACCTCTCTGAGCCTCAGTTTTTTTCACATGTGAAGTATGGTGATGAGTATAACATCATCATCATGATTCTTCCCTCACAGGGTTGTTGTGAGGATGAGAGAGAACATGTGAAAGCACTCAACAGTGACAGCAGTTGTTATCTCCTCCCCCAAACCCTGCCAGGCGGCCCTCTGGCCCCCTCCCTTTGTAGGCCTATAATAAATAATGTCAGGGCTGGCTATCGCCTGGCCTTGGTGGCTTCTGATCTCAGCCCCGAGCACCGAGGTTCCTTCTGTAGCCCCCAGTGAAATGAACTGACGAATGGGCAGTGGCAAGCAACAGTCCAACTCACTAGCAGTCAGGGGCTTGGGCAGCCTGCAGCCTGCTCTAGGCCGGCAGCTCAGCCCATGAGGGCGGAGAGGAGCTGGTGCCAATCCCTACATGGTGAGGACTTGGGAGAGAGCAGTAGAAATTTAGTCCATGAAAGGCTTGGGATGGATATAGGGGTAGATCAACAGGTGGCAACTTCCATATAGGCCCCAGAACAAAACTCCTAAGGCCCTACCAGCAATTTTCAGTCCAGACTGGCCCATATTTATTGTCTACCCTTTCCCCACCTGGCCTGGGGCCCCCTACCTTCATGTATACTCCCTTGCCCATTGTGCTCTTACCTCCGGCACAACTTTCACCCCTTTTTAGGGAAGGTAACTGTAGGAAGACCTTACTCAGCGTTGGGGGAAACCACAAGCTTTCCTCCAATTCGATTAACTTTCTTGGATATAGAGAAGGAAGAGAGTGAAGGCTGAGGGAGGCTGTGGGGAGAGGGACAGAGGCACAGGTGGCTGGGGCTGGAGCTGGGGCTGGGTTCAGTCCTGCTCTACTTCAGTATTGATGAGACTTCCATCAATAATTCAAAGTCATAGAAACTCCAGGTCTCAGGAGCTGGGCTCTGGGACACCTAGCAGCCAATCAGATATAATCCTCCCAGGGCAAGAGTTCATGCCTCCTCCCCAGGCTGTCTCTCCCCACCCCCACACAAGGTTCCAGCAAATTGGTATTCTGCAGGCAGGGCCCAGAGCCCACGACCTCTCCTGGCACCGCTGATGATGCCAAAATGCTGGGGCGATACAAGGTACAGCCTGGACAGGGACAGACAACTGTAGGACAGCTAACGAGTAGCCCTGGGAAGGGTTGGGGGCTAGAGGTAGAGCCGCACTTTAGGACCACAGAGTCCCAGGAGGGCTCATAAATCCCTGCTTTCCTGTCTGTTCCAATCTGGCAGCCAACTGACAGACTTTCCCACTCCATACAGCAGCCCTGGATGTGAGGGGTCATGCTGTCATTTACAGACCCCCAGAAACTGCCTCTCAGCACTGAGAGCTGGCTTACAGTTCCCATGTCTGGAGAGAGGGTTCCTATTGGGGTTGAGGCCTTGAGTATGCTTATTCCGCCTGCCTCCCACCCTGTTTCACTCTTGAGAAAAGTGCCAGTACCTTTCAGGTGAGCTGACAGCTCAGGTTGGCACCCCTTGGCATTACCTGGCAAGGCTGACACTGGATGCTGCAGACTACACCATGGGTGGGAAAAACAGGACAGGGCTCTGGCAGTATCCTTGCTGCACGAGACAGGGACAGGACTGGCACTTACATGGCTATGAGTCTCCTCATTGCCATAGCAACAGCCTGAACTGAATGACCTTTTCATGGGACAGTGGGAGGCAAGCCGATTGGCTGGGACACCACCCTCCCTTTCCCTGTCCAGTGTGGGGCCCCTACTGCCTGGCACCTTTCACTGTTTCCTCAGAGCTGGCAAGTACAGGCATGTGGCTCCAGGAGGTGCCTCCCCAGGTGCCTGCTATCTCGGACAGCAGGGGCAGCCCACCTTCCCAGCCCTCCTCCATGCCGTCTTCACAGAGGTGCCCCCACTTTTCTGGCCCTGTTAGAGTTCCTTCTCACTTTGCCCAGTTCCCCCATCTTGGGAGGGGCAGCATCATTCCTCTGCACAGAGCGTTCAGCTTCCTGATGGGATCTGTGAGCCAAGCACCATCACCCTAGCCAACAGGTACTGAACACCTCGGAATCAGGTACTGTGCTGAGTACTTCACATACAGCACTCACCACATGCCTGGTGCTCTGGTAAGTATGCTTCATACTGTGTCCCTTAAATCTTAGTGCAGTTTTAAGCTTTAATTCTTTGGGGGAAAAAATTGCCTCAAACTTACAAGCATCATTTGAAGGTTTAATTTTTACATTAAATTTAAGTAGAAAATATTTTAATTCAAATTTTAAAATAGACAAATTTAAATAATGAAGCATTCAAATGAAGCATTTTGCATTCATACTTCTGAAGTTTTTGAAGCTTAAAACAGCACTAAGACTTCTGGGATACCGTGTTTAACTAATTGAATCCTCAAAATTGCTCTAAGCAGTAGGTCACATGTGGCAAACACAAGGCCCATGGGCTGAATCCAGCCCTCCACCTTGTTTTATCTGGCCTGGCACCTTGTTTCTACCCGGTGGCAGCACCGAGCTCTCACTTAACTGTTTAGGAGTAGTTACATTTATACAGTCCTATTATTACGTCTGGCCCTTTGAAGGCAACTGTGAGGCTGGTGTGGCCCCCAGTGAAAATGAATTTGAGCCCACTGCAGTAAGTGCTATTAATAATATGCCCATTTACAGGTAAGGAAACCATAATCTATGGAGGTGATGTGGATTTCCCAAGATCACACTGGAAAGGGTGGCAGAGCCGGACTGGGACCTGTCTAACAGCCACTCTGAAGTTTGCCCCTCACTTCATAACATCCTGAGCTGGCACACGGTGGAGGACCTGTGGCATAGGGTGGAGGCATCACTGTCTAGGTAACAACATGGTGGGCACAGACTCCTGCAGGAGCAGCCCTGTGGAGTTTCCACTGCAGGGGAATGAAAGCAAAGTCAGGTGCAACCTGAGCCCCTGTACAATATTTATCAGCATCGAGATGGTCCAGGAGGCCTCTATTTCACCTGCAGTGCCAAGCTCCTGCATGTCCCCTGGCTCTAGGCTCTGTGGACATGTGCCCCAGCCTCCTGTCCTTGCTGCAGCTTGGCTCACTCCCCAAGGTACCCATGCTAAGTGAGTCAGGGGTTAAAATGAAATCTATACCCCAGGGGCATCCAACCCCCTTGCAAATCTGCCACTGTCATTTCCTGTTGCTTATGTGAAAGGCTCCCTAACCTGCTCAGCCAGGGGAGGACTTGCTCCCAAGGAATCCTAGGCACTCTTGGCATCCAGGGTAAAGGATGGGTAATGCCCCACATCCCAGCAGTCTTCCTGACCCCTCTCTGCCCAGATTTGCCCTGCTTTCTGGGGTGAAAGCATGCCTTATCATTGCCTGGATAGAAAGCCCACAGGTGGGTTTCAGAGACATGCCTCAACAAGGTTCAGTTCCTCCTGCTCACATGTCCAGGACAGGTGAGTGAGAAGAACCAGCTAGTCCTGACAGGTACTTGGGAACCTTCACAGTGTGATGTCAGAACTTCCCATAGCCATTTGTGAAGGAATAAGGTAGTGCTGATGCGCTGACCTGAAGGGCAGAGTGGGATGAGAAAGGGGCCTTGTCTCCATCTATACTCTCTGACCCTCACTGGTAGCCCATCAGGCACTGTCTGGGCACAAGCGTCAACTTGAGAGTCCAGGGATGTCTTGACTGGTGTGGAGGATGCAGGTAGAGTGAAGATTTGGGGTGGGGATATTTGTGCTCATACCGTCCAGGAGATCTAGATATGTCTACTCATCTCAGGCCCCCAGGTGCCTCAACCTGCCCCCGTCCCCCTCCCAGCCTGTCACCCTAGCAGCTCTATCTCTGAGGGGCTAGGAGCCAGTGACCCATCAGTTTAGTGCCTAATAGTCTTACATGCCTTGACAGGAGGTCATCTAAGGGAGTTTAGGTCCATTTCTGTCTCTCTTGCAGTCTCAAGGGCTGGGAGAGGAGAGGGAGAAGAGGTAAAAAAAAAAAAAAGATTGGAGATTACAGCAAGAATCCTGACTGAAAAGAAGTGGGTGGGCCCAGGGTAGAGTCTCTGTTTGGTGATTCTCTGATTTGGGGCTGGGAGGGTAGGCATCTACACTTCCAAGAAAAGGCCATGGAGATGGGCCTCCAGGCAGCATTGAAAGCATTGAAATCCTTAAATTCCTTTTCCAGACACCTCTGTTCAGGCACTCTCATGTTGCCTCCTCGCTGGGGGAGAACAGCTTTCTCTCTCTCCTCCAGGACTTCATTCTTCATCTGTCCTTGACCTCCAGCCTTCAGTCTTGCCCACAGCACCCCCCAGGCCTGATAGGGCAGTCTCTCAAATGTTCCCCCAAATGGACAGTCCAGGGCCCTCTGTTCAGCGTCCCTGTGAAGCTCAGGTATTAAAGGGGCGGCTACTAACCTGTGTTGCGGGGGCAATGGGCAGGATCTGGGGGCTTCTCCTTCCCCAGCTGGGCCAGTAGTGCAATGGAGAGCCTGGAGGCTGGAGTATGACTCTAGGCTGGGTAATCCGGGGCTCGGGTTACTGACTCTGATATATATATAGTATCTTATCTGACCTCACAGAGCTGGCTAGTTAGCTCAACTCACATGCATGACAAGCCCAGGGAAAATTAAAGGGGCAGGGACAGGCCCTCCCTCAAAGGGTTGTCCTGATGGGCCTGTGCCATGCAAGGAGACCCAAGAAGACTTCAAATGGGAGACATTTTGAAGTGGAACAGAAGGTGGATTCAAGGCGAAACAATTGGAAAGAAGGTAGCGGGACAAGGGATGGAAGTGAGGCAAAAATAGGGAGAAGCAGGTATCAGTCACAGAACTAGAGAGGAAGAAGCCATAGGGTAGTCTAACTTCCTTACTTTTGAGATGGTGAAGACCTCAAGATGGATAGCAGTTTGCTCAAGGGCACACAGATAGAAAGAGGTAGAAGAGACTAGCTGTCAGTATTTTCAGTCCAAACTCTTTTTATAATGGACTTCTAGGCTGTGAAACACTGGGCAAGTCACTTAAGTTGTCTGAATCTTAGTTATTTTATCTGTAAACCAGGAGCAATGGTCATAATAATGCTATACCTCACCATTGTAAGGGTTAAATAAAATGTTTGTCAATTTCCTGGCACATAGTAAGAGATCAATAAATGATAATTATTACATTGCATACTTCCACTTAATAATTGATGGCAGTATTTTAGTAGCACCCCCAGGTGAAACTTCCTAGGGAGAAAAAGGCCTCTGTGCTACCCCTGGGAGCATCCTGCTCTAATGCCAGAGAACAGCCCTGTGCTTCTCTGAGCCGGTGTATGTTCCAAGGCTTGCTTGCTATATTCCCAGCTGTCCAGCCAACCCAACTGAGAAGGGACAGGCCCATTTGGGCTCCTTCCTCCTTTGCCTAGAAACATATAGCAAGTGCAGCTTCCCCCAGGCTACTAGGAGAAAGCCCAGCTGCTCGGGAGCGGCTCTACTCTACCTGTAGGAGTGCTCAGTATTTCAAGGTCACAGACCTGGGGTAGGAAGGGTCACAGGAAGAAGGAGCAGGATTCTTAACCTCTCAGGCCTTGGTACTCTTGTTGGCTGTCAGTCTGTTTCTCGGTGGCTCTTGTGGACTGGGAGTCCCTGAAACTTGCCTCCACCCTGTCTTGGGACAGGCTACTGACTCAGCTCAGGTCCTGATGATGCACTTCAGAGGACGCCCTTGTCTGGGTCCTTATTCCAGGCCCTGTGATTACCCCAGTTTGTCATGAATCTACAGCATCAGAGAAGTGGGGAGCCCGAACCCCAGCTCAACCAGTTCTCCTTTTCTTCACCTTACAGGGTCCAACCCGGGGGACCTGCTCATCCTCATGCCTGGGGAGGTGAGCATCTCCACAGTCTCCAATTTATCCCCATTCTAGAAGCACCCAGATAGGAAAGTAAATGTTCAGAACAGCTAGAATGGGTTGGCCAGGGTTTCCTTTGGCTAAGTTACTGTCCACAATGCACTCCCCGCCTGCTTTTGATTTGGTATTGGCAAGAATTTCAAAGATGCCTTTTCTTTTTGGTTGGGATTGGTGGAAAACCTCTGCTTTCACTTAACTGCTGCCCTCCTGCCACCCCCATTCCCTTTGGCAAACTGACCAGAGGTAGCCCCCCACCTTGTCCCTTTAAGAGGAGGGAGGACATGAACTGCATGCCCACTTCAGGAAGGGATTGACAGTGTCCAGGCGGCACTCCCAGGCCACATACCACACAGGGCACAGAGACCTGGACCTGCCAAGCAGCATTTCCTTGGAACACATTGATCAGCACACAGACGGCTCTTCCTGGCACCCTGAACTCTCAGCTGGCAGGCACCCCCACACAACTGGCATCCGCAGCTGGAGCTCCTCCGAGCAGCTGGCACTCATGCTACATTTCTAGTGCCCATTCTGCCTTAGGCAATCGCTGACACCTCACTTGCTGAGCCTCAAAGGCACTGGCCTCCGCACTCCTCCCCAGCCTCCGACCGGTGGCCTGTACCTGCTTTTTCTCCGGCGTTGGATGAGTCGAGCTGGGCACAAGCATGGAGCTGCGGGTGAGTCCCGGCTGGTATTAGGTCGGAGCAGTGAGTAGCAGCTGACGCAGTGAGCTCCTTAGCCTTCGCTCCAGCCCGCCTTTCCCCCACCTCCACCGGGGGCCCAAGAAGGACCTCCCCGGGAATTTGGCGCCACCCAGCGGGCAGCCGCTTCATTGCGCCTGGGTATGCAAGCCACTCCCTGCGTTTTGCGTCACTGAGACGCATCACGGCTATTGGCTTGTTTCCATTGTGGCGTCGTTGGAGCTCCGCACAGCCAGGTGGATTGGTGTCAAGGCAAATTCAAGTTTTCAATTCCATCTGGACTATCAAACAAAGTAAAGCCGGTAGGACTTCTCCTCAGCCCCCAGAAGGAAGCCCAGAAACTCCTGGCCGGTCCACCCTACTTGTAGAAGTGCTTAGGATTTCTCAGTTCCCTCTCCCATTCTCCACAGCTGGTATTTTTTGTTCATTACACTGTCCTGAAGTCCCTCTGTGTCTTCTGTTTCCCAGAGAAATAGAGACAATCAGGAGAAAAATACTTAAATATTGCGTCTTTGAAGCAGAGAACTTTCGGGGCAGGTAGAAAAAATATTTGAGGAAATACTGGCCAAAAATGTTCTGATTGCAGTGAAAACAGATCCTATAGATCCAAGAACCTCAGCAAAACCAAAGCACACACACACACACACACACACAAAAAAAAAACATGCAGGAAACATCTCTTACCTCTGCTTAAAGTGAGAAGAGATATGTGTCTTCTTGTTTAAAACCAGTCCCTTCGGGGTCTCAGCCCTTTGTTTCTTTAGGGCCCTTATGAAGTCACATTTTACAGATGGTTGTTGAATGCACCAGACACTCTTCTAGGCATTAGGGATACATCAGTGAACAAAACAGGCAAAAGCCTTGCCATCAAGAAGCTTACATTCTTGATGTAACAGAAGGACAGTGGAAACAGAAGGACAATGATCAAATAAGTAAACTGTATAGTATGTTAGATGGAAGTAATAACTATGGAGGCAAATAAAGCAGGGAGGCCAATATGAAGCGTGTGAGTTGTAGTCAGAGATGGCCTCAGTGAGAAGGTGAGATTTAAATGACCTGAAGGAGATGAGGAAGTGAGTCATCCTGACATCTTGAGGAAGAATGTTGGAGACAGACTGAACAGTAAATGCAAAGATCTTGAAGTGGGAGCATAATTGCCACTTTTGAAGAGGAACCAGAAGGTCATTGTGGCTGGAGTGAAGAGAGAGAGTGGGAGATCAGGTGGAAGAGATAAGGGAAAGGCTTCACTTTGGAGGGCTCTAAGGCCAATGTGATGACTTGGGCTTTTACTCTGTCATGGGAGCCATCAGAAGATTTTGTGTGACATGAATTTGATTTTTAAAAAAAACCAACAAATTTTTTTTTTAACTACTGAAGGGAGAACAGATATGAAGAGAGCCAGAACAGAAGCAGGAGATCATTTAGGAGAAGATTACAGTCTGGTGAGAGATGATGGTGGTTTGGATTAGTGTGGTGAGAGGTGGTGAGAAATAGTTGGATTCTGGGTGTCTTTTGAATGTACAACCAACAGTTCCTTCCTCTGGGTTAGGTATTATGAGAAAGGGAGAAATTTTTAGCCTGGACATTGAAAGGGTGTAGGTTGTGGGAGGAGCAGGTTTTGGGGTGAAGGTAGGTCAGGAGCTTGGTTTAATACATGTTAAGTTTTAGATGTCTTTCAGGTGTGTCAGGATGTCAAGAAAGCAGTTAGGTGTATAAGTTTGGCAAAATCTGGGTTGGAGATATAAAATTGAGAGTCATCAGTATATGCATGTTATTTAAAGCCATGAATATAGAAGAGATCACTGGGGAGCAAGTATAAATAGAAAAAAAATCTGTGCAAGGACTGAATCCTGGAGTTTTCCAACATTAAATGATTTTAGAAATGTGTAGGAACCATCAAAGAGACTGAGGAATGGCCAGTGAAGAGGGGAGAAATGAAATCCAGGAGATGGTGGTATGCTGGAAGCCAACAGCAGGAGACTCATTAAGGAGGAAAGATCAATTGTGTCAAATGCTGAACACAGGTTAAGTAAGAAGAGTCTGTGAATTGATTTAGAAGGTTGTTGGTGATATAATCTGACAAGAATGCTTTTGGTGGAGTGGTGGGGTGACAGTTTGATTGTGGGTGGGTTCAAGAAAGTTGGGGAGGGATGCATACAGTATAGACAACTCTTTGGAGGAGTTTTGTGGTAAAGGAAGGAAAGATACTGAGTAGTAGCTAAAAAGAGAAGTAAGGTCAAGGGTATTTTGACACATATTTTTTTAAATGGCAAAAATAACCATATGTTTATATGCTGATAAGAAAGAGCCAGTAGAGAGAGGGAACTGATGATGCCGGAGAGGGAGGGGAGTAACTGGAGCCATATCATTGATGAGGTGAGAGGGAATGGAATTGAGTAGCGAGTGAGGGCCTTGGTTGGTTAGGGGCACAAAGAGTTCATCCAAAGGAAGAAGAGAGAAGTCATAATTTTTGGGCGCAGATGCAGGGAGGTGAATGGATGATGATGCAGTAGAAGCTAGTGGAGATTCTCTCCTGGTGGCCTTTTTCATCTCAGTGAATTAGGAAGCAAGGTCAGCTAAGAGTGAATCAAAGATGAAGGAGGAAGGGCTGGGAACTTAGAAAAAGAGGAGGAATTATAAACAGCCATCTAGGGGAGTGGTTCTCAAACTTGATTGTGTATTAGAATTACCTAGAGAGTCTGTTAAGGCCCCACCCAGAGTTTCTGATTTTGGAGGTTTGGGGTGGGCCTGAGGACTTGCATTTCTAAACTCCCAGGTGATCCTGCAGCTGTTGGTCGGGGCTGACCTTTTGAGAACCACTGTGGTAGTGAATGGGAGAGTGAATGAACTATGGAAATATAGTTGGGTTGTCAGGTAGTATCAAGGGCCCATTTAAGTTTAGAAATCATGGATTGAGTGGGTGGGCTGGATTGGGAGTAAAGGGGAGAAAACTGTACTTGAACAATGATTAAAATGAAATAAAAAAAAACAACAAAAAAAAGAAATCATGGATTGAAAGTGTCACCATTCAGCATTCTTATCATGTCCAGTTGCTGTCATAGGTTCAGAGTCCTGTATCTTTAACACTTTCATTTTCTACTGACTTATAATAGTCTCCAAATTTTTCTCCTTTAAAAAATGAAAATCTTTAAGGGGGGGATGGAGGGCAGAGGGGGATAAAGGGGAGAAAAAATGGGACAACTGTAATAACATAAATAAAATATATTTAAAAAATGAAAATCTTGCCCTGGCTGGCGTAGCTCAGTGGATTGAGCGCGGGCTGCGAACCAAAGCATCGCAGGTTCGATTCCCAGTCAGGGTACATGCCTGGGTTGCAGGCCACAGCCCCCAGCAACCACATATTGATGTTCCTCTCTCTCTCTCTTTCTCCCTCCCTTCCCTCTCTAAAACTAAAAATAAATAAAATCTTTTAAAAAAAATGAAAATCTTTAGCTTAGACTCTAGCTCTCTTCTCTTCACAATTCTCTCGGAAGAGCTGTGCATGCTGTATTCCCTCCCTTCCCTGTCTATGCAGCATCCTCATGTCTTTTACCTATTAGATGTCAGGAAAGCTCTCTTACCCAGTCATTATGATCTACTTGCCAATGCCAGGGGCCATTTTGGTTATAATCAGTTACTTGACCTCCTGTAAACTCAATACCTTCAATCATTCCCTCCTTAAAACTCTCTCCTTTAGGTTTTGTGACACAGGGCTTTTCTGGTTTCCCTCTTGATAGCTCTGTCTCGTTCTTTTTTCCCTCTAGTATTACCTTTATCCTCTGTGTTTTAATGTAGCTTATAGCACACTGGTTGTTATACAGTGGTTCCCCTTAACCACAGTCTTACTTTCTGTGGTTTCAGCTACCCATGGTCAACCATGGTCCAAATATATTAAGTGGAAAATTTCAAAAATAAACAATTTATAAGTTTCAAATTGCCCACTGTTCTGAGTAGCTTGATGAACTCTCATGCCATCCCACCACAACAGGCCCAGGATGTAAACCATCCCTTTGTTTAAGATATCCACATGATATGTGCTACCTGCCTGTCACTTAGTTGCTGTCTCAGTTATCAGATTGGTCACAGTCTGGAAGAGTTGTGCATGCTATGTATGTGCATGCTATGTATGCAGTATGGCAATGCTTGTGTTCAAGTAACCCTTATTTTACTTAATAATGGCACCATAGCCATCCATATAATGTTTATTACAATATATTATTATAATTGTTTTATTTTATTATTAGTTGTTGATCACTTACTGTGCCTAATTTATAAATTAAACTTCATCATAGGTATGTATGTATAGGAATAAACATAGTATATATAGGGTTTGGTATTATTCCTAGGTTTCAGCATCCACTGGGGGTCTTGGAATGTATCCCTGACAAATAAAGAAGGACTGCTGTATGTGCAATTGTGGGTTTCCTGAGATATTTTCTTCTTTTTTAATAAAAAATTTATTTATTTATTTTTAGAGAGAGGGGAAGGGAGGGCCAAAGAGGAGGGAGAAACATTGATTAGTTGCCTCTTGTATATGCCCTGACTGGGGACTGAACCTGTAACTCAGGCATGTGCCCCAACTGGGAATTGAACCATCAACCTTTTGCTTTGCGGAGCTATGCCCAACCAACTGGTCCACACCAGTCAGGGCCTGAGATATGCTCTGATTCCTCTGGTTACTATCTCTGAAACATTTATATATGTCCTTTCATTATGTTAAAAAAAATGGGGTTAGTATTAGTAACTGCCTTGTAAAGTTGATTTGAGGATTAAATGAGCTAATATGCATGAAAAAGTTACAGCAATGTCCAGCATATACTGAATATGTAACATCACTCTGATCTGTCACTCATTCATCAACTATTACTTGTATGGGTTGATGATACCAAAATCTGTATTTTCAGGTAGACCTTACTCCTGAGCATCAGTTGTAATTATCCACCTGCCTTCTGACATACCCTTGACATCCTGTCAGTATCTCAATCTCAACATGTTCAACCTTAAACTCTTTGTTTTCTATGCAGTTTGCTCCCCTTCCTTTATTCCCCACATCTGTGAATGACACCATCATCTATCCTATTTCCCAGTCGGAAATTTGCCAATTTTCAACTTTTTCCCTCCCTTAATTTTTACAGAGATGTTGTCTTAGTCTACAAAATCAAATATGCAGGAAACATAATCTTGTTTTTCTGTAATAAACCTCCATATCTGCTTACAGCCAGCTGCTATTCTACTGGAGTGCTGGACACTTAGTTTCAGTCAATTGATGGAAGTGCCTCTCCTTTTTCCAGGGATTGCCTAAAGTATTGGAAGATGTCTTATATATATTTGCCCAAGCACTGGAGGGAGTGGCCCCTGTTATTAAATGACTACCCAAGTGTCTATTGCCTGGTTCCTATTTGCATGTCCTCTGAAGGTCTAGTATTTCTGCTACCTCTAGGTCACTCTTGGACACATGGGCTCATTCTGATGCTTTCAGGCCTGGTAGTAGCATGACAAAGTGTGATCTGTTCAAAGTTCCAGCTACTTCCAAAATAGGCTACACTCTGCAGTCATTTTCTTTTTCTGGGACCCTGTCTCCTTCTGAGGTTCTACCCAAGATGGAGGAGTGGGGCACCATTGCTGTTGGATCTCAAAACAAAACCTTCTTGGGGGTTTTGCTGTTTCTCTATGCTCAGGTCCCTGAGGACAGAACCCATCAATGTCTGCACTCTTGTTCTTGTGTGCTGATGGTACTGTGGTAATGCCACTGGGTGGCCTGGCTTCACCCATATTTTCTCACATCTTTTTTCTAGGCTGTCCTTTCTGTTTTATTAAGGGCCTAGGCAATTGAAATTAAAAAGCCAGAGGTGGCTTCCCATTTTTCCCCATGGTTTTTGCTGTCACATCCTCTCACTGAGGCATAAATACAAAAACTTGGCTACTTAGGAACTCCTGGCAAGACAGAGGCATAGGTAGATACACTGTGCCTCCTTACACAACCAAAAGAAGAACAACAACAACAAACAAAAAACAACTAAAACTGCCAAAAACTCAAACTGTGTGAAAGTCTGACAACCAAGGAGTTAAAGAAGAAACACTTATCCAGAATGGTAAGAGGGGTGGAGACAGGCAGTAGGGGTGGAGAGGACTCATGGCAAGACAGTGGCTGGAGGACCAGGTGGTCCCACGTTTGTGTGCAGATAAACCTGGAGGGAACAACTGGGGAGGCGAACAGACCACACAACCCAGGGTTCCAGCACAGGGAAATAAAGCCTCAAAACCTCTGACCATAAAAACCTCTGGGAGCTGCGGCAGTGGGAGAAACTCCCAGCCTAACAGGAGAGTTCTTTGGAGAGACCCACAGGGTCCTAGAATGTACACAAACCCACCCACCTGGGAATCAGCACCAGAAGGGCCCAATTTGCTTGTGGGTAGCAGAGGAAGTGACTGAAAGCTGCTGAGAGCTGAGCAAGTGGCATTGTTCCCTCTCTGACCCCTCCCTCACATACAGCACCACAATGCAACAAAGAGGGTTGTCTGCCCTGATGAATACATAAGCCTCCACTCCTTACTGTGTAACAGGAACCAGACCCCCCCAAAAAAAGGTCCAAATGAAAGAACAGATCAAGCTCCCCCCCAAAAAAAACCTCCCAAAACAACACACACACACACACACACACACACACACACACCAAGTAAATGATGAAGAGATAGGCAACCTATCAGATGCAGAGTTCAAAACACTAGTAATCAGGATGCTCACAGAATTGGTTGAGTATGGTCGCAAAATAGAGAGCGAAGTGAAGGCTATGCCAAGTGAAATAAAGGAAAATGCACAGGGAACCAACAGTGGCAGGAAGGAAATCAGGACTCAAATCAATGGTTTGGGGCAGAAGGATAAAAGAAACATTTAACCAGAACAGAATGAAGAAACAAGAATTCAAAAATATGAGGAGAGGCATAGGAACCTCTGGGACAACTTTAAACATTCCAACATCTGAATCATATGGGTGCCAGAAAGAGAAGAACAACAGCAAGAAATTGAAAACTTATTTGAAAAAATAATGGAGAACTTCCCTAATCTGGCAAAGGAAATAGACTTCCAGGAAGTCCAGGAAGCTCAGAGAGTTCCAAAGAAGTTGGACCCAAGGAGGAACACACCAAGGCACACCATAATTACATTACCCAAGATTAAAGACAAGGAGAGAATCTTAGAAGCAGCAAGAAAAAAGGAGACAGTTGCCTACAAAGGAGTTTCCATAAGACTATCAGCTGATTTCTCAAAAGAGACCTTACAGGCAAGAAGGGGCTGGAAAGAAGTACTCAAAGACCTGAAATGTAAGGACCTACATCCAAGATGACTCTATCCAGCAAAGCTATCATTTAGAATGGAAGGGCAGATAAAGTGCTTTCCAGATAAGGTAAAGTTAAAGGAGTTTGTCATCACCAACTCCTTTTTATATGAAATGTTAAAGGAACTTGTCTAAGAAAAAGAAGATAAACAAAAATATGAACAATAAAATGACAACAATCTCACAATTATCAACAACTGAACCTAAAAAAAACAAAAACAAAAAAACAAACTAAGCAAACAACTAGAATAAGAACAGAACCACAGAAATGGAGATCACATGGAGGGTTATCAGCAGGGAGGGGGAGGGGGAGGATGGGGGAAAAGGTACAGGGAATGAGAAGCATAAATGATAGGTACAAAATAGACAGGGGGAGGTTAAAAATACTATAGGACATGGAGAAGCCAAAGAACTCACATGTATGACCCATGGACATGAACTAAGGTGGGGAATGTGAGTGGGAGGGGAAATGCAGGGTGGAGGGGAATTAAGGGGGGTGGAATGGGACAACTGTAATAGCATAGTCAATAAAATATATTTTAAAAAAGCTTGGCTACTTCAAGTGGGGCTGTAGGGCAAAAGGGAAGCAAACAAAAGATCATATTTAAAAATATCCTCTCACCATATTCCCTACAAGATAGGGGACCTATATTTTACTGATTCTGTCTCTTTTCTCCCAACTTTCCTCTTTCTCCATCTTAAATTCTTCTGTCTTATTTGGAGTTCTATTCTTCTATGTTTCTCTTGGTTTGGTAATATTCTCTCCCCACCTTTGAGAGTCAAGTTGCTGAAATAGTAGGAAGTTTTGCAGTTGACCTATGAAATACTTGATACATTTTTTAAATCTTCATTAACATCAAATTTAGCATACTAGACAGGGGAAAGAAGGGAAAGAGTCATCAAGGAACATGTGTAAAGAACATATATAAAGTCACAGGATTTGGGGAAGGATTGAGGGTGGGAGGTGGGGGAAAGTAGTGGCAGGAAAATGGAGACAACTGTACTTGAACAACAATAAATAGAAAATAAAAGAAAACAAAGGAAATATTTTTTCAAATCTCTCCCATCTTCCCTCAATCTCCTTACCCTCTCATTCAATGACCTTGCTACTTCTATGGAAATCCCTGAACTTCCCATGTTCAGGTTCACAAACCTCTTCACTTTCATGCCTATCATCTTTGTATTCCTAGTTCTACATCCCTCCCATCTTTCCTCACCTAAGACTCAGCTTCTTCATGTTCTCCCTCCTCTTCACCAATATTTCCCTGTCTCTGGGAATAATCACCATCAGCATACAACCATGCTTTAGTAGCTTTCATCTTAAAAATAAACACACTTTTCTTAACCACACTTCCCACACCAGCCACTGATAAACTTTCTGAAAAAGAAGTATTCACTCTTCCATTCACTTGCACTCACCCACTCCAATCTGGCTTCTGTTACCCTCTACATCAAACTGCCCATATTAAAGACAGTATTCTATTGCTGTACCACAGACCACTCCAAAATTTAGTGGCTTTAAACAATTTATTACTGTACCTCATGCTGCTGTGGTTAATGGGCTCAGCTGAGAAGTTCTCATGAGATTGCAAACAGCAGTGGCTAATTTTTACCACATCTGAAGGCTCAGCTGAGCTGGACATCCAAGATGGTATACTATTAGAGCTGACAGTTGATGGTGGTTGTTGGCTGAGAGCTAAGCTGAAGCTAGTGACAGGATTGCCTACATATGGCCACTGTGTGACTTGGACCCTCAGAATTGCAGCTGGGTTCTAAGAGGGTGTGTTTCAGGAGTGAGTATTCCTACAACCAGTTGGAAGTTGCAAGGCTTCCTATGACCTGGCCTTGGAAGTCATGCAGCATGACTTCTACTGTATATTATTGGTAATAAACAAGACACAGGCCATGTTGAAAAGTATAAAGAGGTCCTGTGTACCCTTCACCCAGGTTCCCCCAGTGGCAATATCTTACATAACCGTAGTACAATATCAAAACAGGAGATTGATATTGGCAAAATCCATAGACCTTATTCAGATTTCACGAGTCCTCTCAGTATTAACTTTATATATATCTTAAAGTTACCACTTCTCTCTATTTCTGCCACTACATTTTTTGTCTAAGCTGCCATCATCTCTTTTAGGACTATTGCAGTATCTCCCTGATTTCTTGCTCCTATTGTTATTCTTCTCTTATCTATTCCCCATAAAGCAGCAAGAGGGATCTTTTAACAACATTATTAGATCAAATACTTTATCACTTACCCATTGCCTTTAGAATAAAATTCAAACTACCTACCATGATATCTAAGGCCCTATCATTTAATCATAAATCATTATGATTATGATTTAATCTTTGGGGATTTGCTTCTTTCATCCGTAAAGACAGACATGCCCTTTACAACACAAAAGCAGAGGATGCATGTCATAGGTCCCCTGGACACCTGGTAGATCTATTAGCTGGCCAGTGAAAGTCCCTGTATTTCCTCCTGGTGATCCCCTTGCCCTTCCCAAGGGAGTTTCTTGGTGTTAGAGAGACCCTCACACTGTGCCCCTGTAGGTATTCCTGTCTTGGTGGATGATCCAATCAGAAATGGTGGTGTGGAGAGGGGTTTCTGTTGCTACTGAGCAAGAATCTTATGCCCTTACCTTAGGTGGAGACTGAGATGGCCGAGGAGGTCAGGAGGAGTGGGGAGGAGATTGATAAATTGGGGTCTGGGGCATGTGTGCAGGAACCAGGGCTGGCCCCAGCCCTCTTTATCATTAGCCAAGTCACTGCAGATGTCCTGCAGCCTCCACAAGGCCTCCCAGTTTGACCAGAGAGGAACTGGTGGCTGTCGTGCCTGCTTCTGAAAGCCCTCAGCAGCCCCCAATCACAGCTGTCTTCCTGGGTTGGCTGATGTTGTGAGGCCTGATGGCTTTGACTGTAAGTTGTAGGGCTCCTTCTTGGGCCCAGGCCTGTTTGTTCCCTTCTCCTTTCCTGCTTTCCTATAGTCCCTGGTCCTTTGATGGCTCCTGTGGTTTCTTAAGCTAACCTCACCCACTGCGAGCCTCAGGTTCTCCTCCCCTAAGCATGGTTGCAGAGGGCAACAGTCTCTCCAGAATCCTTGTAGAGTGTGGTCACTCATTTCTTTAGGGAAACGGTGCCAGTGTGAGATAAAGACCACATATGAGGCATTGCACAGGTACCAGTTTCTCATGGTGTTCTCACAGTTGAGGCTTCACACCTGGCTTCCCAGTTCCTTCCAGAAAGACCTTCCAGCTCTACCTCTTACTATCCATTGTGTGGCATTTGAACTCCCTGCTCCCTCAAAGTGTCTTTTAAAAAATACATTTTATTTATTTATTTTGAGAGCAGGAGGGAGGGGGAAAAAGAAGGAAACATCAGTGTGTAGTTGCCTGTCATGCACCCTCGACTGGGGACCTGGTCCACAACCCAGGCATGTGCTCTGACTGGGAACCTAACTGGTGGCCCCCTGGTTCACAGGCCCACACTCAGTCCACTGAACCACACCAGCCAGGGTTCAAAGGCTCTTTTATTGGCACAGTGTTTGTGGTTCAAAGTAGGGCAGTATAGGGGGGCTTGTGTCCATGGGTGTCTCTGCCTCTGGAGACCCCAGGCTGGCTGCACCATGCTGAGCGACCATCAGTTCACACAGGGGTGGGTGGATATCATGATTGGTGACACAAGCATCTCTCTTTCCTCCTGCGGGCCTCTCTTGCCTTCTTTAGGCATTGTTATTACAGGGGCTGCCGGCAAGGCATTGCTAAGAGGTGTCAGGAGGAGTACAAGCTATTGACATGGATACTGGGCCTTTAAGCAAATGTTCAGAAAGAATCATTTACCCAGAGCTAAACAACAAATGACTCAGCCTCTGGGTAGTTGCCACCCTCCTCCCGCAATTCCCTGGCAAAACAGGGAAGGCTACCTGGGGGCTGCCTCACTCTGCTAGCAACCGAAACCTGGAACCACTGTGTGATCCTGTACTAGCACCCAGTGCCAGCATGAGCCCTGATGCTGTTTACCAATTGCACATTGACTTTTAGGGGAGGGAGTCACAGATGGGCTTCAGTGCTCTCCCCTCCCCCTCAAGCCCTTTACATGGCCTTGTTGGATTTAAGAGATACTGTCCTTACACCTTCATGATGTTGCCTCCTCCCACCATGACCACTCCTGTTTCTCTGCTTGCCCCAGCACTTGTCCTCTCCATAGCAGATATAATTTTAGGGGACATTTGAGAAGAACCAGATCTGAGAAGAAAAAGTGAATTCCACATCTTAGTGCTTGTTAGCATATTCCAGAACCAGGGCCATGTGACTCGGTCCACACATTGACAGGTGAGCCTGTCATTCCCACCAGGCAAGTCAGCAGAGATGGAACATTCATTTATTTGGGCAAATGTGTCATTCTGAGAAGTCCAGCATGCATTGGTGGGAAGAGGGACAGGAAGAGGTGGCAGGTTGGACCTCCTGGATGCATGACTAAAAGAGGGTGGCAGGCCTGGGGACAGAAGCAAAGTAGAGCCAGGAGGACAGATTCCAGAGGTTTGGTTTTATTGTGCAGTTTTCTTTTTCCTCGGTGAGATGCTGTAAGCTGTGGTGGCACTATACATGGTTCCAGGACAGGGCAGAGCTGCCAGATGGGAAGCTGGGTGTTGGGAAAACCCATTTCTCAAGGCATTTCTTGCTCTCAGGTCTCACTCCATGGCCTGTCTCAGCCACCCCTGCCTGCCCTGATCCCTCAGAGGGCAGGCTTATGGGGGAGGGGGATGTCTGAGGCTCAGCTAGCTGGGGTTGGCACTACCTGTGGAGGGAAGGAAGAGCCTCCTGGAGAAATACTTGGGCCAAATTGCATGGCTCTGTGGCTCCCTATGGCCTGCATACTGCCTGCAGGTCAGCATTCTGTAAGTTCTCGGGAGCTTGGGACAGCCTAGGAAGAGGACTGTCTTCCTCTGCCACGCTCTCAACTACTGGTTGAGGTAGTGAGGGACAGGAGACTCCCATTTTTAGCTTCCTTAGATAGGGAGGGATGATGAACCCTCCTTTCTATGTCCTTTTCCAACTGTCCATTAGCATTCCTTATTGGACAGAATCTGCATTTCCGCTGGACTGTGCCCTAGGACTAAGGCCCCTATGGGACTTCTGCAGTGAAGAGGACAGCTTTTGTGCTGGGATAGAGAATGCTCCTAATGATGCTCAGTTCTCTTCTCGTGATCATGGTATCTCCCCTGCCAGGTAAGTATCTCAGTTCTCTTCTCATGTGATAGACCACAAATGCTTGGTGATACCCTCACATATGGGGCTGCTGAGGGATGTGCTAGGCCCAAACACATCCCATCCTCCTCCTCATCAAGGTCTCTCTCAGGCTTCTGGTCCCTGTGGGTAAGGATGGCCCCCCAAGGACTGGCACCCCTCCATCCTACAACCCCTCCCATGCCCTCACTCTTTATCAAGTCCCCAACTGTGGCTTCCCTTTTTACAAACTCCCAAAGAAAAGGAAGACAAATCCCTAAATAAACCAGATAGAAGCAGTTCAGGGACAAAGAGGACAAAAAGCTAGTGGTGTCTGGAGAGAGTATGAGGTGGCAGTGGGGTAGGGGTGGCCAGTGGGGGAGTAGGTAAATAATGGCATGCAGCACTGAGATTCCTTTTGAGGGATGGGGTTCCCATTTTTTCCCCAAGGTGTGTGTGGGATTGGGGGAATGGGATCACTCTACTCAGATAAGTAGGATCTCTGGACAAGGCCTGTGGCTTCCTGTGTCCTCCATGGGCCAAGCCAGTCAAAAGGAGATGAAATCCATGGTGAGCAGGAAGGGCAGGGACAGCAGGGACAGCAGCAGCCATGATGTGTCCTGGGCCAGCAGGCTTATGCCCCCACACTTGACCAGTTTGTCTGTGGAGAGAGAATGCGGTAGAGGGGCAGAGCAGAAATGAAGAGCAGGACTCAGGCAGCTACAAGCCCAGAGGTAGGGTGCATTTCCCTGGGGAGGGCTGGAACCAGGGCCAATCTGGTCTAACAGAACCAACCCTCTCTCCCATTGAGGATTCCTGAGCCCTTTAACACACATTATATCACATTTTTACTAAGCATCCTCATAAGAAAACTGTGGGTGAGGGAGCTGCTGTCAACCCTGTTTTCCAGATAGGGAGAAGGAGGACTGTGGAGATCAAGAGATTTGCCTTCAGCCATGGTGGAAGCCTCTGCCACACCACTCTGCCTGTCTGACTGTCCCCTTAACACTTCCCCCATTCACACTGAAGGCAGTGACTCCCCAGCACACAGGCAGTCTCTTCTGTTGCCCAGCCAATGGGACTGCCTGTTGTCCTAGGCAGCCCATTTCTCCCCAGCCTACCTCTCCCAGCTCACTTGGCCTTGTTGGGGGTTTTTCTCACCTCTGATCACAGAGACCTTCTTGTTGGAGACGGTCTGGCTAGAGACATGGAGTTCACACGTGTATATCCCCTCATCCTTGGTGGTGAAGCCAGATAAGTAGAGGACCTTGATGTTGTACTTGCTGGTGAAATTGGTTCGGGAACGGTATGTGTGCTCAGGCACTCCCACAGTGCCAAAGAGCACATGCTTTTTTGAATCACGGGTCAGGCTGAACTCATACTGAATGGGCAAGGAGGTAGTGTTCTCATGGCGGCAGTCCAAACGAAGGCTCTGGTCCACCAGGCAGGCTGTCAGGCTGGTCACCTTTTGTCCACTGGCCACCTGCAAGACTGGCACCAGCAGTGCACCCTCTGAGTTGGGGGGATGTGCAGAGCAGGGAGCCTCCTACCCACATTAACAGGATGGAGGGGCCTGGCCAGGGAGGGCACAGAGGTCTGCTTTCTGGGTACCGCTCCCCACCACAGCATGCTACAGATGCTAGCCTCCCTCCCTTATATACTCTAGTCCTGGGTCCCACCAGTGTATCCTAGGGGTAGGAGACCTTAGGGAGTTGGTGCAGGTTCCTGGTTCCCACATGGAGATTCCAAGTCAATATCAGGTAAGCTCTGTGAAATATGTTTCCAAAAACCACCTGAAGCAGTCAGAAAATCAACCAGGTTGCTCAATTGACTTAGGGACAAAAAGGAGCCCTTTCTCCCTTAGTCATCTTCACCTTCTGAGGTCATGAGGAAGAAGCTAGCTTCTCTGAAGGAAGCCAAGGTACTTGGAATCCCAGACCTTCCCCTTGCCCAGTACCTGTCAGGAGGAGAGTGAGGCTGATGGCGGGGTTCATGGTGCCAAGAGCTCAGTTCTGGACCTGGGAGTGGGAACAGGATTAGAGTCAGCCAAGAGATGAGGCAGATGTACCCATACACACTGCCAGGGCTGGCGGTCCATGGAATACATGCCATAATGACCATGGCAGGCATCCAGGCCTTTCTCTGCAGCCTTCTCCCTATCAGTGAAGGTGACACTGCCACTCATTTTTTCCTCTCAGGGAAAGCAAGAGATGTGTATCTGTGCTAAACACTTACTAGCTGGGTGACTCACTCAAGTGACTTTAACTACCATTTCATTTTCCCTTCAGGAAGACAGGGTCTTCCTATTTAACACAACATAACACAAATAGGGTTCACTTATTTAATATATTGTTGTGCAACCAATGTCCAAAACTCTTTATCTTGCAAAACTAAAACTCTTTTAAACAAAAACTGCCCGTTCAGGGACTTCCCAGTTCTTATGCAGAAGAAAATACCAAAGTTACTGGCACATAACATGCTCAAAAGATGTTGAAAGAAAATGAATCTGAGCTTTAGATGACCACAGGGTTGTGATGTCATTAAGAAAAATGACAAATATCTGGCACTTTGCTCCATAGTAAGTGATCTACAAACTAATTCCTCTCATCTTAGTGACTGTGTGATTAGGGATGATGTCTGGTGTGTGTGGCTAAGGTGCTCTCAGATAGGACTGTACTTGGAACACAGACAAGGGCATTCCCAGATGTGTGTGAGGGAGTGACAGTGCTCTCCTATTGCATATATGATGCTTGATTGCATAGAAACCAAGTTGTCTCCAAATGTGCAGAACTGGCTTCAGTAGCCTAGCTGCCTGGGCTCTCTGTCCTGCCTTTCGCAGTTTAGGCTGGCAAGTCCACATAGCCGCATGGGTGCTTGATAGCGACAGGCCACAGGAGTGCGCCTAAGAGTGCGAGCCTGGCCACACCCTGGTGCATACGCAGGGAAGCGCTCTAGGAGTCCAGGGTCCTGCCATGGCTGAGGTTACTGTTAACACCCTCACACCCAAGTTGAGAGGAAACTGGAGGTGCTGTTGGAGAAGAAAGGGAAGCTGGTCATTGTCAGCCTGTTCTCAGTTTCAGGGACCAAAGGGGAGAGGGGAGGGGATTATAGGGGAAAAGGGTGAAGGGTTTGCAGGAACAATTATAAAGGACACATGGCCAACAATGAGGCAGGGTGGAAACAGGGGAGGGAGGTGGGAAGGGCTGGGGTGGTGGTGGGGGGATGGGGGTAAAAGGCAGAAAACTGTACTTGAACGATTAAAAAATGTTAAAAAAAAGAAAGGGAAGTTGGTATTTGGTTTTAATTCGTGGACGCTGGAGTTATGGAGGAGGGGTGCAAGTCTGGGGTTTAGAAACCGAAGCAACGGCTAGAACAGAAATGGGAAGTGGGGCTGGGGTTGGAGAGGGTGATACAGCCAAGGTGAGGGTTATAGAGAGGAAGGGGAGGCACAGCCTATTTTCATTTCCTTTGCCTAGAGTCTTCGCAGACTAGAACCCAGATAAGTTTTGAGGTACTGTCCTCTCCAGCCCCCCGTTCGACTAGCCCCACCCTTATTTCTTTTCTGTATTTCAGCCATCTCCTTTCCCAGTTGAGGTCTCCCTTCCCCCTCTCATCTTTTTCCAGTTCTCCCCTCCCGCGCCTGCCAGCCTTCCGCCCAGACCCCCCTCCCCCGCCACCCCGCCCCGCGCCACTGCGGTTTCCCATTCCTTGGATGCCCCGCACCCAGTCCGCCCCGAGGTCGCACGCAGGCAGAGATTTCCACCAGCGTGCCCACCTCTATTGCCTTCCCCCAGCTTCAATGCTGCCTCCCAAACTGCCTTTGCACGCTCGATTTGGGGTCTTCTGGGTGGAGAGCTGAACCCAAAGCTGTCCTTGGCGCCCTTCCTCCCGGTTCTCCCGTTTTTCCTCCAGCACCCTGGCTCTAGAAACCATCCCCCCAAGCGGGTGAAAGCCCGAAACACCTTCTTCGAAAGGCAGGGTGGGGCAGAGCCCCTGGCCTGCAGCAATTGCGTCCAGCTCCCGACCCCAGCTTGGGAAGCTGATTCCTCCCCAAGCAGTGTGCTGCTCCTTCCCAAGACACCGCTGGACCGTTTTCTGAAGCCTTCGATTGAGAGGGCTTGCGTGGGCACCTGGGGCCCATCACCGCGCCGCTGTGCCGAGGGTCCCGCTCTGACATAGATTCCCACCTGGGTGCCGGTCCTCCGCTGCTGCAGCCTCTTGGAAACGTCACCTCCAGATGCTACACTTCGCCTGATGCCCGCAGTTTTCACCAAGGGTGGGAAAGGAGGAGCTAGGAGGGCCCAGGGGCTCGGCCAATCAGAGGCTGAGGGGGAGCGAGAAATGATGGCAGAGGGAGGAGGCAGCCTAACATCGGTGTCAGAAACAGGCAGTATGCCTCAGAAAGGGGTCTTCACCCTGTGGCTCACAGGCTTGACCAGTGACTCTGGGGACTGGGGTGGGGCAGCTGCGGGGCCGCCTCCCAGAGCACCGCAGGGATTGCTCCCCTTTTAAGGCGTTAACTGCTTTTTTCTAGCCTAGGGTTTCGAAATTCTGGTCTGGTATAAGACCATTCCCTTCACTTTGGGCTTCTCAACTGGGCTTCTCATTGTACGCTAACTTCTAAGACTGGCAACCTCCACCTCCAGCTCATTTTTCTAGACACTCTGGCCTTCTTCCTGTCACTCCTTGTAATGTGTTTTTTTCCTCCTTAACAGCTTTATGATTCTAAGTCAAAGGATCTTTCTTATCAGAACACAATTGCTTTAGCTTGGAGCCTTGTCCCCGGACCCCTCACCCGCATATGCGCGCGCGCGCGCGCGCACACACACACACGGGCTGGAGACAGTTAATTTTTCTGGCAGGACATGGAGATATCTTGGCTCTGGCTGGCTGAGACATTGTATGTTCTGTCTTTCATTCTACAGACTAGTCTCTGAGTATGGCTGGGTGGCATGTGCTACTTTGATAAGGTTATGAGAGCCTGGCATACTTTCTGGGTCCCCAAGTACTTTACTTCAGGAAGAGGGGAGTGTGGACTCTAGAGGGAATGGCAATGGCGTGCCTGCTAAAGCAAGGTCTCTGGCTGGATTGAGTTAATGGCTCAAATGAGAGAATCTGGGACACAGGGTGATGAAGGGGAGGGAGATTTAAAAACTTCCATTTACTAACCAGACAGGATCAAAATGCTGAAAGCAGGAAGGGTTTAGAAGCATCTGCCCAAGGCAAAATTTCTTGACAGTCTGTGGCTGCTCTGTTGGTCCCTTAGATCTTTCTTCTGTCATCTCCAGTTTCTCCAGCTAGAGACACATGGGATAAAAACTCCTCTAACAATGCACATTCCTTTAGGATAACTAAGGGAATACTTATTCACTGATTTCATCAGATTGATCTTTGTAGAATCACAGAAATGGCAGAAGCCATCTCATCCTTTTAGAGCTGGAAACTGAGGCCCAAGAAAGCTAATGATTTGTCAAAGGTCGGGTAAATTATTTAGCGTACAGCCAGAAGTAGGTAGATCTTAGATCTCCTGACTCCACATACAGTGTTTCCCATTACTCCCAGGGTGGGTCTTCAGACTTCTACTAAACTGCTGTTTCACTGGTTTGTGGTAAAATAAGAAAAACAAGGACAATGTGGGAGTCCTATGTATATGGTTTGGCATTATGTAGGCACTCTGGTGGACAGTCCCAGGTGAATTAAGCCTTCAGTCATTTCAGCCCAGGCTTCAGACATGTAGATGAAGAAACTTCCAGATAATCCTAGCCCCAAGCTTTCTAAGTTGTCCCCTCTAGGTGTTCAAGTTCTCAAGCTGGTCCCAGGTATTGTGGGACAGAGACAAGTGTGAATTCCCAACTGACAGAATCTCTGAGCTTAATAAAATGGTGGTTGTTTTAGGTGATATGTTTGTAACAGTGGATACCTGATGCATAAATTGGTTCTGAGGAGTATGGTGCTGTCTTAAAAACCTAAACATGTGGCATTGGCTTTGGAATTGAGTGGTGGGTGAAGGCTCGAGTGTAAAGCAGCAAGGAGGAGACTTGTGCAGGCTGGAGGAACAGTGAACAAACTGGTAGAAGAGGCCGGAAAAGGAGTAAGGAAGCTGCATGGAAGCTGGATCCAGGGTGATTCTGTTACACAGTGGTGAAACAATGGTGAAATGTTGCTTGTGGTAACTTGGGAGGTAGAAAATGTACCTAAAAATTTGTAGATTTGGCTGAAGAGAACTAAAGATGGATTTTTTTTAAAAAAAATATTTTATTTATTTATTTTTAGGGAGAGGGGAAGGGAGAGAGAAAGAGAGGGAGAGAAACCTTGATGTGTGGTTGCCTTTCACATGCCCCCAACTGGGGATCTGGCCCACAACCCAGCCATATGCCCTGACTGGGAATCGAACTGGTGACCCCTTGCTAGGCAGGCTGGCACTCAATCTACTGAGCCACACCAACCAGGGTTAAAGATGAAATATTGAATGTGCCATCTGGTTGCTTCTAGCTGACATAAGGAATTTGAGAGAGAGAGAGAGAGAGAGAGAGACAGAGAGAGAGAGAGAGAGAGAGAGGATCCTTTCTCAGGATTGCTGTTGCTATGCAGGCCTTTTTGTGGTTCTCCATAAATTTTTGAAATATTTGTTCTAGTTCTGTGAAATATGTCATTGGAATCTTGATAGGAATCGCATTGAATCTATAGATTGCTCTTGGTAGTATGGGCATTTTAATGATGTTAATTCTTCTTATCCATAAATACAGTATGTGCTTCCACTTATTTGTATCTTCTTCAATTTCTTTCTTCAGTGTCTTATAATTTTCCATGTATAGGTTTTTTATATCCTTAGTTAGGTTTATTTCTAGGTATTTTATAATTTTTTAATTCTTTTTTTATTTTATTGGTTATGCTATTACAGTTGTCCCATTTTCCCCCTTCACTTCCCTCCACCCTGCCCACCCCCTCCCACCCACATTCCCCCCTTTAGTTCATGTCCATGTGTCATAAGTTCTTTAGTGTCTACATGTCCCATACTATTCTTACCCTCCCACTGTCTATTTTCTACCTACTGTCTATGCTACTTATTCTCTGTATCTTTTCCCCCTCCCTCCTCCTCCCACTTCCCTGTTGCTAACCCTCCATTTGATGACTTTTTTTTACTGTTCATATTTTTAATCTTCTTTTTCTTAGGTAAGTCCCTTTAACATTTCATAAATAAGGGCTTGGTGATGATGAACTCCTTTAACTTGGCCTTATCTGAGAAGCACTTTATCTACCCTTCCATTTTAAATGAAAACTTTGCTGGATAGAGCCATCTTGGATGTAGGTCCCTGCCTTTCATGACTTGGAACACTCCTTTCCAGCCCTTTCTTGCCTGCAAGGTCTCTTTTGAGAAATCAGCTGACAGTCTGATAGGAACTCCTTTGTATGTGACTGTCCCCTTATCTCTTGCTGCTTCTAGGATTCACTCCTTCATTTTTACCTTGGCTAGTGCAATTATGATGTGCCTTGGTGTGTTCCTCCTTGGGTCCAACTTCTTTGGGACTCACTGAGCTTCCTGGAAATCTATTTCCCTTGCCAGATGGGGGAAGTTCTCCTTTATTATTTGTTCAAATAATTTTTCCACTTGTTGTTTTTCCTCTTCCCCTTCTGGTACCCCTATAATTCAGATGTTGGAATGTTTAGAGATGTCCTGGAGGTCCCTAAGCCTCTCCTCATTTTTTTGAATTCTTGTTTCTTCATTATTTTTTGTTTGGTTGTTCCTTTCTTCCTTCTGGTCCACTTCATTGATTTGAGTCCTAGTTTTCTTTCCATCACTATTGGTTCCCTGTGCAGTTTCCTTCATTTCTTTTATCGTAGCCTGCATTTGTTCATCTAATTTATGACCAAAGTCAACCAATTCTGTGAGCATCCTGATCACCAGTGCTTTGAACTGTGCATCTGATAGGTTGGCTATTTCTTGGTCACTTAAAAAAATTGGCTCTGGGGCTTTTAATTCTGTTTGAGCCATCTTTTTTATTTTTTATTTTCCTTTGGTCTGGTTGCAGCTGTTACGTGTGGGCGGTGGAGCCTTAGGTGTTCACCAGGGTGAGGCACCCCAGTTGCTGGGTTGTGACATTGTATGTGGGGGCGGGGTCGAGAGGGAACAATGGCGGTTGCTCCACTCTCTCTAGGACTTAAGTCCCCTCTGCAGCTTCCCAGAAGCAAATGGGGCCAATCTGGTGCTGGCGCCCGGGTGGGTGAGCTTGTATACTTTCTCGGACTCTGTGGGTTTCCCCGAGGAGCCTCCTGTGAGGCTGAGAGAATCTCCCGGCCTCAACTCCCAAAGGTGTTTTCAGTCGGTGCTCTTAGGCTTTGTTTCCTGGCACTGGGTCCCTGGGTGGCGCATCTGTGTTACTGCCCATTTTCACTTAGTTTGTCTGCGTGCGAATGAGTGGCTCTGGCCAGCCAGCTGCCTTGCGCGTCTCACTGGGTCTGCTCGTTGCCTCTCGCACCCAGGGTCTGCCACCAGTCTGTCAGCTGCCCCTGCGCTTCTGGGGTCTGCCAACTGCCATCTGTGCCCTGCATTCCCGAGTCTGCCAGCTACTGCTTTTTCCTGCGGGGACCCCTCGACTCCTCTCCGTAGGCCTTCGACTTCACCCCTCCTTACTGGTCTGGATGTATGGTAGTCAGACTTCCGTTCAGTTCATTTCTCTCTGTTCTGGTTGTTTTTTGTTTCTCAATTTTTGTTGTCCTTAGTTTTGGTTGCTCGAGGAGGCACAGTGTGAATACCTATGCCTCCATCTTGGCTGGAAGTCGGTATTTTATAATTTTTGAAGAGATTGTCAATGGGATTGGCTTTTTAATTTCCCTTTTTGTTAGTTTGTTACTGACATATAAAATGTAACTAATTTCTGGATATGAATTTTGTATACTGCTACTTTGCTGAATTCATTTATCAGTTCTAGTGGTTTCTTGGTGGAATCTTTGGGGTTCTCTATGTGCAATACCATGTCAGCTGCAAATAAAGACAGTTTTACTTCTTCCTTTCCAATTTGGATATCTTATTTCTTCTACTTGTCTGATTGCTGTGGCTAAGGCTTCTAGTACTATGTCCAATAAGAGAGGTGGAAGCAGACTTGTTCCTGATCATAAAGGGAATGCTTGTAGTTTTTGCCCATTGAGTATGATACTGGCAGTGGGCTTGTCATATATGGTCATTACTATGTTTCATTGTGTTCCCTCTATTCCCACTTTGCTGAGAGTTTTATCAAAAGCTTTTTCTCCATCTATTGATATGATCATTTGGTTTTTGGCCTTCATTTATTTATGTGGTGAATCACATTTATTGATTTGCAATGTTGTACCAACCTTGATTCCTGGAATAAATCCCACATATGGTCTTGGTGTAGGATCTTTCTGATGCATTGCTGTATTTGGTTTGCTAATATTTTGTTGAGGATTTTAGCATCTATGTTCATCAGTGATATTGGTCTATAATTTTCTTTCTCTCTAGTGTCTTTATCTAGTGTTGGAATTAGGATAATGCTAGCCTCATAAAATGAGTTTGGGAGCCTTCTTGAATCTTGAATTTTGTGAAGGAGTTTGAGGAGGAGAGTTGTTAGTTCTTCTTGGAATGTTTGGTAAAATTCACCTGTGAGGCCATCTGGTCCAGGGCATTTGTTTGTAGGGAGTTTTTTGATTATTGCTTCAATTTCATTAGGTTTAATCTGTCTATTCAAATTCTCTGATTCTTCCTGATTTATTTTTGGAAGATTGTATGTTTCTAGGAATTTATTTATCCATTTCATCCAGGTTATCCAGTTTGTTGGCATATAATTGTTCATACTATTTTCTTAAAATCCTTTGTATTTCTTTGGTGTCAGTTGTTATTTCTCCTCTTTCATTTCTGTTTTATTTATTTGGGTCCTTTCACTTTTTTCTTGATGAGTCTGGTTAAAGGTTCGTCAATTTTGTTTATATTTTTTTTAATTCTTTATTTTATTGATTATGCAACTACAGTTGGCCCATTTTCCCCCCTCACTCCCCACCACCCTGCCCATCCCCTCCCACCCTCATTCCCCCCTTTAGTTCATGTCCATGTGTCATAAGTTCTCTAGTGTCTACATGTCCCATACTATTCCTACCCTCCCCCTGTCTATTTTCTACCTACTGTC
>PVIA01004246.1:0-23698 GCA_004024845.1 Tonatia bakeri
CTCTCCCTCTCCCTTCACTCTCTAAAAATAAATAAATAAAATCTTTAAAAAAAAAAAAGTGAAGAGAGACTTTTGAATCTCTGGGACACCATGAAACGTTCCGATATCCAAATTATAGGGGTGCCAGAAGAAGAACAACATCGAGAAATAGAAAACTTATTTGAATGAATAATGAAGGGAACCCCCCCCCCCAATTTGGTGAAGGAAATAGACTTCCAGAAAGTCCAGGAAGCCCAGAGAGTCCCAAAGAAGTTGGACCCAAAGAGGAACACACCAAGGCACATCATCATTAAGTTACCCAAGATTAAATACAAAGAGACAATCTTAAAAGCAGCAAGAGGAAAGGAAAGAGTTACCTACAAAGGAGTTCCCATCAGACTGTCAGCTGATTTCAGTCATGGAAGGCAAGGACCTACATCTAAGAATACTCTATCCAGCAAAGCTTTCCTTTAGAATGGAAGGGCAGATAAAATGCTTCCCAGGTAAGGTCGAGTTGAAGGAGTTCATCATCACCAAGTCCTTATTATATGAAATGTTAAAGGGACTTAATCTAAGAAAAAGAAGATAAAAATACAAACAGTAAAATGACAACAAACTCGCAACTATCAACAAATGAACCTTAAAAAATAAAAGAAAAACAACAAAAACAAAAATTAAGCAAACAACTAGAATAGGAACAGAGAAACGGAGATCACATGGAGGGTTTTCAGTGGGGAGGGGAAGGGGAGGAATGGGAGGGAAGGGTACAGAGAATAAGCATAATTGATAGGCATTAAATA
The DNA here is from genome assembly GCA_004024845.1 of Tonatia bakeri. NCBI lineage: Eukaryota > Metazoa > Chordata > Mammalia > Chiroptera > Phyllostomidae > Tonatia > Tonatia bakeri. The sequence goes on from PVIA01004246.1 coordinate 780, forward strand.
GGCAGGGAGAGGTCAAAAATGGTGTAGGAAACAGAACTCAAAGAACTTAGATGTACAACCCATGGACATGAATTAAGCAGGGGGATGCTGGAGGATTGGGGGTGCAGGGTGGAAGGAGGATAAAGGGTAAAAAATTGGGAAAACTGTAATAGCATAATTGATAAAATATACTTAAAAAATAAATAAAAGCAACACAAAAAGAGGGCTATCCATGTAGCAAGCCAGGTGAAGCGGGGAACGGCAGTGAGAGGTCCTTTCCCATCCCTGCCTGGAGCCCCCCGTTGCTCTGACAGTCCCTTCCAGCCGTGTTCCACGGACCCCGCCACCACCATCTGACCACAGGCCACCTGCCCCTGATTTCCTGCTGGAAAACCTGTGTCCTGCCCACCCCCCACCCCCACCCACCACCATGTACTCCTGCTGGGCGCACGGCCCAGATGGCTGCCCCTCACTTGCCACACAAGGCCAAGCAGAGAGTATAGGACGCTGTGTGACCCTGAGTAGGTCTCCTTACTTCATGTTGAAGGTGACAGAACAACAACAGAGAAGGAACTGGGTCCTGAACACCTCACCTGGGGTCTCATTAACATCTCGGAGAAAGACATTCCATCTTGCTTAAACCATTGCTACTTCAGAGCTTCACTGTGATGATGCCTGCCCTTCCCAGAATGCTCTCCCCATAAATTTGCTTCTCTGAGTGTGGTCCTCGGAGCAGCAGTGTGGGGGCCTCTCTCAGCTGGGAACTTATTCCAGATGCATAATCTTAGGCAAAATCCCAGGGACCCGTGAGCACACTGGAATGTGAGAAGCCCTGCTCTAGGCCCAGAATATGCAGAGGGACTTTCCTGTGGCCCTGGAATTCCAAAAGCAACGAAAGGGGGAGACCCGGGAGTCAGTGCCCTTTCACTGCAAAGCTGCCCCAGGGCAGACAGGCCTGCTCCCTTCGCCAGGCCCAGCAGCCTGTGCGCGAGGACACTGCAGAGGGACTCAAACAACAGGGGAATCTTGTGGCTTCTCCCCTGTGGTGGCTCCCTCCCACCACCACTGCCCCCTGCAGGTCAACCAAGGAGGGCTCCCAGGTGCCCTGGGAAAGGGAACCCAGTAAGTATTCCATTCTCTGTAGTTATGGGATGTCCCGGGGAACAATACCTGGTCCTGGGCATGTGCTAGCTTTCCTCAGGGGTGCTGCTGGGTCTCTGCACAGCCTGGCACCTGACGGAGGAGATGCCTTCTCGTGTGGCTGTCTGCGACCCCGGTTCCTTGCACTGCCAGGGCCCCTGTGCCTGTGGGGGCTCTGCGAGGCTCCTGCATCCGCTTATGGTAAACACATATCTGCCAAATGGTGGGAGGCACACTGCCCCTTCCCTCTGCCTGCCATCCGGGTCCAGTTTCTTTCTCCTCCCGCTCAGACTGAAGGCCCATTCAGGAAGCTCAACATCTAAACTGTAGGAAGTGCAAAGGAGAGAGAAGAAAGAAAGAAAGAAAGAAAGAAAGAAAGAAAGAAAGAAAGAAAGAAAGAAAGAAAGAAAGAAAGAAAGAAAGAAAGAAAGAAAGAAAGAAAGGAAGGAAGGAAGGAAGGAAGGAAGGAAGGAAGGAAGGAAGGAAGGAAGGAAGGAAGGAAGGAAGGAAGGAAGGAAGGAAGGAAGAAAACAGGACAGAGTTATTGAATTGTAATAGCCAAAAAGTGGGAACAACTCAAATGCCCGTCAACTGGTGAGTGGATAAGCACGATGTGGCAGACACACATAATGAAATATCGTTCAGCCACAAGAAGACATGAAGTGTCGATGCGTCCTACAGCGTGGGTGAACCTGGAAGATTTTGCACTCAGTGAAAGAAGGCAGACACAAAAGACCACATGTTGCACGGGCCCGTTCACGTGAATGTCCAGCGTCAGCAAGTCTGTAGAAGCAGAAATAGACCAGAAGTTGCCTGAGCCTGGCGGGAATGGGAGGACTGGGAAGGGGTGACAGCTGAGAAGGGTGGGTTTCTTCTCTGGAGCAATAAAAATGTTCTAAAATTGACTGTGGCAGTGGTTTCACAACTCCATGAATAAGCTATTGAACTGTACACTTTAAATGGGTGAATTGTATGGCATGTGAATTATATCCCAATAAAACTGTTTTTTTTAAAAAGCAAGGATTCAAGAACATTTCTCTGAACGGAAGGGCACGAGTTTCCACACTAAAATGGCCAGTCAGGTGGCAACACAACGGGTACAAACCGTCCTCACCAGAGCCTGTCACCACGAGATCTCAGACAATGTTCTACCAGCTTCTGAAGGGGAAAACTAGGTCACATTTTCTTAAATGGGTCAGGAGCTATATGACTCCAGATCGCTCTATGGTGACATTAGAAATGAGAAGCAAATGAGAAGATGACACATCGTCACTTGGACATTCTGAAGACAAATGCTCCCCCACCCTGAGCTCTGCAGCAGCCCAGCCACTGGGTGTGAGGGGACTGCAGATGTGTGGGGACCTGCGCGGCCTGCAAGGCTCTGCCCCACCAGCCCTTTCGGAAAGTCAGAGGCTGTGTTCCACCGAGAGGAGGGGGTAAGCAAGGGCGACATGGAGTGCAGGAAAGACAGGTCCCCACAGCAGAGGGGCCAGGACTCCCGTGAGGTGGACAAGGGGAGGCCAGGGTCACAGCCAGGCATCGCCCAGAGAGAACAGCCAGACAGCTCTGCGTCTTTTAAAACAAATAAAATATAGTTTACCCTCCCCTAGACAAAATAAGGCTGATTACAGAAAATGTGATTTACAAAAACATCAGTCTGGCCCCACGCCTACCCGCACTTGATCTTTTGCTGATGAGGAGCCCCTGGCTCCTCGTGCCTGACCACCTGGGTCAGCTGGGGACTCAGGCTTCAACCGCTTCCTCCAAGCCGGAGGTGATGGCTGAGAAGAGTCCAGAGGCACCCCCCTCTCACGCACTCAGCCCAGCACCCAGACACAGGCCTCACCACGGACCTGCAGGGGGCCCATGTTTTCAGAGCTCACTCACAGCCTTGCCCACCTACTCCTCCAGAAGGGAGTCTTGTCCCCTTTTGGAAAGCTGGAAGCCCTGTGGCCAGAGGCTCTGTTCAGGGGCTGCCCCTGGGAGCCTCCACCGAGTGCAGGGCAGGCCCCCCGACTTCACAGCTGGACTCCGGCTTCCTTCATCCATTATATGCAAATCCCGCCTTTTTTAAAGTTTTCCATCTGGTTGAGGAAGAAAATAAAGAGTGGAAAGAAGGGTGTGCCCGAAAGGCAGGAAGCCAGAGAAGCCGGTGTGCAGGGGTGCACAGGTGAGCGCCGCTCAAATGGGAAGTCTGGGGCGGGCGGCAAGCCAGCAGCAACCTGCACTGCCACCTGGGGCTTTGGCTCCCAGAACAGTAGGTTCCCAAACCCTCTCCTGGGGTCATTCCAACTGCCCTCTCCCTCCAGCGGGATCCAGACAGCCCTAGGCACCTCTATTGTGGGTCCTAGGGCAGCCCTGAGGCCCAGCACCCCCACACCGCTGTCCCGTCCTTGCCTCTCCCTCGAGGTATCCCCAGGCAGTGGACACGCACTGCCCTGCTGGCCGCCAAAGCCACCTGGGGCAAGGCCCCACTGGTGAGCCAGGCTGGCCCAGGAAGTTTGTGTCAGTTGCACAGCCACACTGAGGGTTCTGGTCCTGAGTGGATGTCAGGCCTGGGCTGGGGCCCCTGCCCGTCTCCCCACCTGTCCTCAGTGATCAGGATAGAGTGAAAGACGCCTCCGGCCCATGGCACACCAGGCACCTTGCCTGGGCCACAGAGGTACCTCTGAAAATGTGTGGGATTCAACTCATGGTAAATGGAGCCATCATGTGGATCCTGGGGTGTGTTTCTCCTCCTGAGACCCAGGAAGGGTCCTCGCCTCCTGTCCCTGGGCTGGACTCCCCTTACAGCGTCCTTCCGCACCTTTCTGCTCGCTGCAGGCCTCTGGGAGCCCTCAGAGCCTTGGTTGGTCCTTGAAAGACAGGAACAAGGGTTGGGGGTTCCTCACAGCGACACTGCCCAAGAGCCCAAAGTGGCCCATTCTGCCATGCGCTCCTAGCCGGCACACCTTTTCAGAGCAGGCGCGGCAAAGCCAACCACAACCACGAGGTGGCACCAGAAAACCACCTGAGACTTCCAAACCCACACCCATGGGGGCACATTTCTCTGCCAAGTTGCCTACTGTAGCAGGCCCAGTCCTCCCCACACCCACGCCCACAGTCCCACGCTTGCACCGGGGGGCCCTAGTTCACAGGGGAGCATTCTGGGGGGCAGCGGGCTGGAATGGGGTGTGGAGAAGTGGTTCAGTCGATATGCTCCTGAGAGGAACCTGGGACCACTTCTATGCAGAGCAACCTGTAGGCTGGAGCACACCAGCATTACCCCGGGATCCTCGAGGGGTCCCCACCAGGTGTGCAACGCACCCTCTCTGCAGGGACCATCAGGCAACCTGGCTCTTCCTGGATGGTGAAAGGGAGAGGGAGGGAATAGAACATGGAAGAGAAATAGTAGAAGGCAGCCATTGGCAGAGACCTATGCCCAGCTCTGCCCAGGCCCTCCTCTGGGCCAGCCTTAGTCAATGTTTCTGATCTTTATCCCATGCTCCTATCTCTCGCCACCGTTCTCCACAGGGTGAAAGGATTCCAGCTATCGGTGGTGGGAGCTCACTGGCACTGGAGCTCACGTCTGCTACCAAAACTCAACCCCGGGCCTCCCCAACCACAACTGGGAGTCCCAACCCCACGGCCAGCAGAGGTGTGTGCACCACTGTGCTTGGCCAGGAGTCAGCAGGCCTCTGGCACATGCCTAACCTGAGGCCAAGGCTCCTACCCAGTCCCACCCCTGAACTGGAGTCCCCTTCCCCACACCCCACAGTCTGAAAAGAAAGGGCTCTGGCGCCTCAGAGACCTGGAATAAAGCTGGTTCTGTACTTACTGTGTGATCTTGGGCAAGTCATGAAACCATTCTGGGTCTCACTTTCCTTGTCTGTGAAATGAGAGTGCTCATGCCCACCCTGGCAAGTTGCTGTAACTATTAGAAGCCACACAACATTTTTTTTTTCTTAGAAAGAAAATTCCTGGTGTATAGTAGATGCTCGATAAACGCTGGCTGCTGAATGAGTATTTAACGACTCCTGCGGTGTGCCAGGCCCTCTGCTGGGGTCCAAGGGACCCCGGATGAACTCCTGCTGCCCAGGAACAACTGCTGGGGGAGAGAAACTAGCACTCTCCCCTGGAGGCCCAGGAGAGGCAGCTCTCATCTGACGTGGTGCCATCCCAACGTTCAGAACGTGCCAGGCTAGAAACGTGCTGCAGATGACAGCAGTTGTAGCCACCTTCTTAGAGGCACACTGCACCTTCATGCACTCAACAGATAAGTATTGAGGGCCTCGTGACTGCCAGGTACTCTGCCAAGAGCTCCCCACGGGACTGGGGCCACCGCAGGCAGCAGACAGCCTGGTGGGGAACAGACAGCAAAGCTGCAACACAGACACACTCTTTGAGGTAAATGCCTCAAAGGGGAAAAACGCAGGGATTCAGTACCAAGGAGGGCGTGTGCGGAAGGTGGGGTGGTGGGAGCATCCATCGGCCCAGGTGTGGGCCACAAGGGAGGGTACCATCAGCAACAAATTTTTGAACAATACAAACCCACTAAAAGTCTGTTTTTTATTACCACTATGTACCAGTAAATCTACACAATGTTCTCCTCCAAAAAATCTTTTATTAAGACATCAACAGTTTTTCAGTCATTGTTGGCTTTTTATAATATACATGTAAGTTTCAAATTAGCACTTTTTTGTTACTTATCCTTTATTAAGCATTGCATTCTACTTGGAAGTTAATTGGGAGAAGTCCTTCATGAGCCACTCCCCATAGAGGACACAGCGACCCACGGTCGTGTGGATGCAGAATTGTCCACACGCACTTCAGAAGGAAGCTGTGGTTCTAACCCTGTTGCACTGTCCTTCGTTTACAATGGGCTTGAAATAAAATCGGTAGCACAATTGGTTTTTTTAAAATGATTTTATTTATTTTTAGAGAGAGGGGAAGGGAGGGAGAGAAACATCCATGTGTGGTTGCTTCTCATGTGCCCCCCACCGGGGACCTGTCCCACAACCCAGGCATGTGCCCTGACTGGGAATCGAACCAGCGACCCTTTGGTTCGCAGGTCAGCGCTCAATTCACAGAGCCACAGCAGCCAGGGTTGGTAGCACAGTTTGATGTAACCATGTGGAGTTTTCATTTGTTTAAAAATTTTCACATGGAAAGCTACTAGAATCAATCCCAAAGAAACAGACATGGACAGTACTATGATTTCTGGAATTTATTGTGAAATGGATTTTTCTTCTAATTTTCTGCCAAATTTACCCTTATGTTCAAGGCTGTCCTTAACTATTTGTGTGTCAATTGTTTCATGTGAGAAAAAGCATTCCAAATAAAAATTAATTAAAAAGGTTCTTTGTTCAATTATTCCATGTTCAAATTTGACAAATCTGCCTAAGCTATTTCTCAAGCATAAATATTCAAAGATAACTTTGATGAAGTCATTGACAAATTTATAGAAGCCTGAAAAACAAATAATGTAACATTATTCATTATTGCAATAGAGGTAAATATACATTTTCCCCTCTTGTCAAAAAATGCAGCAATGTAATCACAAATTATTAGTCCACTCCTTTTTTGTGTTATAATGTTTTACTTTATTTTCTACTGTGATGATTATATATATGAAATTCGATAAAACATTTTTCATTATTTTTATTTTTAAAGTATATTCCATTGATTATGCTATTACAGGTACCCCAATTTTTCTCCTTTACTTTCCTCCACCCAGTATCCCCCTTCCCTCCAGCACCCCCGCACCTTAGTTCACGTCCATGGGTCATACATATAAGTTCTTTGACTTCTCCATTTCCTATACTATTCTTCACCTTCCCCTATTTTGTACCTACCATTTATGCTTCTTAGTCCCTAAACTTTTTCTTCCATTCTCCCCCCTCCCACTCGCCACTGATAACCCTCCATGTGATCTCCATTTCTGTGTTTCTGTTCCTGTTCTAGTTGTTTGCTTAGTTTGTTTTTGTTTTTTAGGTTCAGTTGTTGATAGTTGTGAGTTTGTTGTAATTTTAATGTTCTTCATTATATTTTTTATTGGCTACTATTACTATTCATGTCATGGTTATTATCGAAAATAGTATATAGAAGAGGGGCATTTTAAAAAAACAAACAACTATCTCCTCTGGGTGTGGAATACTGTGGGTATGCGGCTGCGGTGGGAGAAGGCTTCCCTGAGTAAGAGACCTCCCCGCCGAGGCTGGAAGGGTGAGCGGGAGCTGGCCAGGAGAAGAGGGTGCTCTGGGAAGAGGGGGCGGCACACGCAAAGGCCCCCGAGTCGGGGCAGAGCGCGGAGTGCAGGAAACACCACCAGCAGCGTAGCTACAGCAGAGCGGCCGGGGAAGGCCACGGGCCGACGCTCCAGAGGGCAGCAGAGGCCATGGGATTGGGCAGGATTTGGTTGGACTGTGAGAAAACCCAAAATAACTGATTTAAACTAGATCACAGCTTACTTCTGTTTTCCACAACGGTAGACACGGCATCCCAGTGTCCGGGACCAGGCCTTTCCCACCAGCCTCACGTTGGCCTCCTCTTCGTGGTCCGACTCTGTTGCTCTAGGGTCAGCCTCCCGTCTGCGCTCTGGTCAGCGGCAGAGAGGAAGGGACAGAGGAACCCCCCCAGCCCCCCCCCGTGGGAACGCAGCCCCTGCCTTCACCCAATTGGCCAGACTTTAATAACAGCCTAGCTACAAGGGAAGATGGGAAATGAAGTCTTCATGTAAATGGGCTTGTACCTGCCCAGCTACAAATAGGGGATTCTCTCTCTAAAGAAGAAAAGAATGGATAGTGGGGGAGGGGCAAGCGACTCTGTCACACCATAAAAAGAATTTTGGTATTTACCCCAAAAGCAATGGTTTTAAGAACAAGAAGAGTGTGTTCACACCTCCGTTCTAAGATGGTAAGGAGTGCTGGGGCGAGCCGTGGCGGCCTCATGGTACGGGAGGCGGCCCGGCGGTGACCCGGCAGGTAGAGGGCCTGTGGGAGGGGAGACAGAGGAAGGCATTAATGACGCCAACACTGTCCGCTGGAAGGTAGGACACTCACTGAGACCGGCGGGAGTGGAAGAGAAGCCAGTGCGCGGTGACATCGTGAGTTCGGTTTTCAACTTGGAATCCAAAGTGCCTGTGAGACACCCAAAGGCGGTGTTGGCAGACAGTCGGACACACAAACCCGGAGCTCCGAGAGTGGTCCCAAAGGCAGACAGGAGGGTAGTGTGGCTCAAGGTGAGGAGATGGCATTTAACTCCACGTGCCAGATGAACACACAGGGTGCAGGAGAGAGGGCTGAACTGGGCGCTCCGGCCACCACAGGCCAGGAGGAGAAGGGGGGAGGGACACAGAGAGACCGAAGACCAGGCGGGCTGCAGGAGACAGGGGACCCGTGCAAGCCAAGGAGAGTGAGTGTTTCGAGGCTTCCCTTGCCATGGCCTAGCCTGACCTGTGCTGATGCAGACGCGGGAAACTGGGAAAACCTGAGGCCGGGAGTCAGCAGACCAGAGGCTCTGACCCGGCCCGGACACTCCTCCTCTGGAACACAATTCTTCATCTGTAGAACCGGGCCAAGGCACCGCGCCTCCTTAGCAGGCGCCATCTTTGCCTCTCCGACGCATTCTTCCTAACTCCCTCACAGAACCCCGATTTTATTGGACTAACTATCGTAGAGACTGCCAATTGCCCCAATGCCATTGGCCTTTTTCTGTGGAAATTAAAATCTCAGATATGTTACGACTACATTCCCCAGGCTCCTTCACAGGGAGGTGGGGTCATGTGACTGCAGCGAGTTGCGTTACAGAAGCGAAACCCTGAGCTTGGGGAACCTGAATCTTTTCAAATGGGAACTAAACAAATCTGTCCTTTGATCTTGAAGAAAATGTTATATTCTAAAGTTGTTGACTACACAGACCTCCTTAAGAGATGTGCAGAAACATGAGAGACCCATGGAGAATTAAATTTCTCCTAGTGGAGCCCTGGCTGGTGTAGCTGAGTGGATTGAGCGCGGGCTGTGAACCAACGTGTCGCAGGTTCGATTCCATCAGGGCACATGCCTGGGTTGCAGGCCAGGTCCCCAGTGGGGGTCACGTGAGAGGCAACCACACATTGATGTTTCTCTTTTTCCTTCCCTTCCCCTCTCTAAAAATAAATAAAATATTTTTAAAAAATTTCTCCCAACGTTGCACTAATAATGGATTTTGAATGAGCAATGATGTAATTATTACCACTGAGAAATGAAGATAAACTGCTGGAAACTTCCAGGAGAGCTCTTCCCTTCTTTCACTGTACATTGTCATGTCTAGACATGATGTTGCTGAAAGGCAGCCATCTTGTGACCATGAGGAAAAACACGGCTGACCTTTGGCCACAGCAGAGATGACGGTTGAGAACAGCCTTAGCCCTTGCTGCGAGCATATGTTTCACCACACAGTCTTTCCTGTAAGTCAGCCAGGCAACTGCTCGGCGAAAAGGCATAGACGAGGGTCACATGCAGTAACTGTGCTATTCACTCAGCCTTTATTGAATGCAGGCTCACTCAAAGTAGAACACAAACACACATTAATGTCCTACTCACACTCTAACAAACTAAGGGGAATATAACACACAGCAATCAGTGGGGGATAATGAACTTGAGTCCTGGAGTCTCAGCCAATGGGTCTGGGAGACAGCACAGTGGGCAAGGGAGCCATCAGCATCCTTCGAGGAAGAGCCATTCTCACTGGTGGGGGAGGGTTCAGTCTCAGTCCAGTGGGGCAGAGCCTCCGGTGGCTCATGCCAAGGGAGACCATGTGGCGTGCAGCAGCACTCCGGTGTGTGGAGCTCGGCTGTCTCAGCAGGGGTCTGTAGCCTGCCTCAGTTATCCCACCCTCTGGGTCTCTTGATATGTGTCTTGGCTCCCCTGATGATGAGTGCGTTTCCCCAGGAGCCCCTAGGGAAGGGGGGTCCCCTGCTCTGCACACACGGCTGTTCTGGTCATGTGTGCAGATATCTTAGTTGTGCTTCCCTGCTAGATGTGTCTGGTGTGGCTTACCCAGTTCCCTTCTTGCACCAAAGTGTCATGACCTACTGGCAGCCGTCTCAGTTGACATGAGTGATGTCATTTTGCTTTACATAGTTTATCCTGTCCTGACCAGACCAATGCCATTGTATTGGTCCTACTTTCCACAGTTCTTATTGACATTGTTGAGCCACTCAGTTAACCAGCAATGTTACCATTTCGCCTCTGGCCACCTTGTTACAAGACAGCAGAAATTTCCTCATTGTTGAAGCTGTTCAAGCCAGGTTCAGGTTGAGACATCCTGGATCTCGCTCCAGTACAGTACACCCCCTCCCTCCCAGAAGTGTGGTGAGACCATTTGGTATACAAGCCCAGGTGGGAGGCACTTCCTCACGAGAGACAGACCTAGCCTTATCCAGGGGGATGGGGCAAAACAGCTCAGGGGTTTTCCTCATCCAAAACCATGGATGACAGAACCTTGCCCAGCTAACGGTAAGGGACTAGAGCAAGTGGCTCACTGGGGTCCCTTTCAGCTTTGAGCTCCATGGCTGTGTGACACCACCTCATTGCACCCCAGCACAGCGGCTCCCCCATTCCACAGGTGAATCTGTACTGGGGTGTGCATGGGGGAAGGGTTGTAGCACCAACAGGAGTTTATTCTGCCTCACAGGCAACACCACGGGAAGCCCCAGCAGGACCTGAGCATGATGATCACAGCGGTAAGTTGGGGTGACCAGAGGCTGCTACTCAGGGGGTGGGGACCCTAAGAGGGGAGTCCAGACCACCAGGGGGTGAGTTGGGCATGGAGGGGTGGCCCTGAGGAAGAATGAAGTCAGGCAAAGGCGACGGCACATTCGGTGATTTTATAACGCGGCTTGGGGCTGTGGGTGACAGACAGTTTGTCAGATCAGTTCGTCAAGACTAATAGGCTGCTCTGTTACCTGCCCATGGGCCAAGCTGGGTGCAGGTTTGAATGGGGGCTTTCTGGAGACACTGGCTTTTAAGCCAGACATGATTCTACTGGGGGGATCTCAGGCACCTTGAACAAGCTGGTGGGGGGAGGGGTATTTGGGGGAAAGCAGGGATTTCATCACCCTCAAATCTTCAAGTAACTCTCCTGTCAATTAATTTCAAAAGCAACTATTGAGCAACTAGAGTGAGATGAGAAAACACAATCGCCACCCACTGCTGCCTTGACACCCTGGAGTGGGGCACGGGACACCATACACTTCCCAGCTCAGGCTCACTGCCTCCTGGTGGCCTTTTCAGAGTGGCAACCTCCCCAGCCCCAGCCCACCCCTCTGCTCCCCCTCTCAGCTAGGTTACCCTCCTGCTCTCTGTAGCCAAATTACCCATCCTAGAGGCCCTATTTCAGCTGAGTTAGCCACCCCCTACATCAAAACTGGTCCAGTGTGGGACTTTCCACCCACCAGCATCTGTGCCCACACAACGGCAGGCACAAAGAACACGGCAGGGGACAAAGTCCTGCGAGGCAGAGAGGAAGCCAAGGCCCACCTGGGTGGTTCCATCGGGAAAGGCATAAGGAAGAGATGTACAGAAGGGGCTCGGTGTGGGGACAGCATGTCAGGGAAGGTAACGGGTGCAGGAAGCACAGGCTGGGCCCTAGGAGAAGGAGGTGAAGTCAGCCGGCAAAGTTAGATGGAAGATGCTGGTTAGATGGAAGAAGGTTAGATTTAAATGCCTCGGTGCTGCAGCCTGGGGAAGCTCCCAGAGAATCCTTTGCAGGAAAATTCACAATTGTAAAGCTTTGTGTGGGCAAATTATGATGTACTAGGTGCTAGCTTAGGTGTTTTACCTGGGTTTCCTCTTTTAATCCCTTCAAGTACCCAAAAAGATAGATCTCGGCATCCCATTCGATGGCTGAGGAGACTGGGGCACCCCAAGGACCAAGCAGCAAAGCCGGAACTAGAACCTCAGGCTCCTGAGCCTGTTCCCACCAGGACGGCGCATTCAGTGAGAACTTACTGGGGGGCACGTCCCTTCGAGAGAGCATTTCTCTCAGTCACTCCACCCGCCCTGCTGGGACTGACCAGAGGGCAGCGTTGTGGTACACTGCTCCCTGCACCCCCAGAGGTGGCATCCATCTTTACTCAGGTAAAACCTCCAGCAGAGGGCAGGCACAGGGCGGGCCTCAGCACGGTCAGCGGCCATGTGAGCGAGCCACCTTGGAAATGGCTCCTCCAGCCCCCTCCGAGCCTTCCGATGACTGCGGTCGTGGTCAACATCTGAACTTCAGTCTCATAATGAACTCCCAGCTAGAACCACCCAGTCTCCTGACTCCCACTCGCTGAACTTTGGAGGGATTTCCCACTCATCAGTAGATAAACAATACACGTTCCATTCAGGGCCCAGCTGCGTCTGGCTGTCTGACTGTGGGCACCTTTACCTCTCTGGGCATGTTTTCTCCAGCTCAGACCCTTCTGCTGGACTCCAGACCAATGCACTTAGCAGCCCGCATTAAGGCTCCTCAGGCAGGAGAACTTGTTTAGGCCTGGTAGAGGCTGCCATAGCAATGTCTCACATACCAGTGGGTTACTCTAGGCAGAAGTATATTTCCCTCACACATTCAAGAAGTCCAGCCCTGACCAGTGTGGCTAAGCTAGTTGGGCATCATCCTGCGAAGCTAAAGTTTGCTGGTCTGATTTCCGGCCAGAGCATACACCTGGGTTGCAGGGTCAGTCCCCAGTCTGGGCACATAGAAGAGGTGACCAGTCTATGTTTCTCTCCCTCTCTATCTCCTCCTCTATTTCTCCCACTTTCTTTCTCCCGCCCTTCCTCTCTCTCAAAATAAATAAGATCTTTTAAAAAAGGAAGAGGAGGAAGATGAAGAAGGAAGAAGAAGAAGAAGAAGGGGAGGAGGAGGGGGAGGGGGAGGGGAAGCAGCTGTCCCCGTGCAGAGGCAGGCAGCCCAGGGGGAGCACGCACACTGTGTCCATGCCACAGTCCCAGCAGCCCAGGCTCTATCTGGTCGCTCTGCAGTGTGCAGCTTTCATTCCCAAGGTTTTCTCACGGTCTCAAACAGCTGCTTGCGCTCTAGCCATCACGCCCACAATCTAGCATGTATTTTTTTTTTTAATTATACAGAGAGTCCTGGCTGGAGTGGCTCAGTGGGTTGAGTGCCGGCCTGTGAACCGAAAGGTTGCCGATTAGACTCCCAGTCAGGGCACATGCCTGGGTTGTGGGCCAGGTCCCCAGTTGGGGGCGTGCTAGAGGCAACCAGTTTCTCTTATGCATCAGTGTTTCTCCCCACCCCACTCTAAAAAATAAATAAATAGACTTATGGGCAAAATGGAGGCGTAGTAGACATGCTTTGCCTCCTCGCACAACCGTAAGAAGGATCACAACCAACCTCAAACAAAAAACAAATGGAATTGCCAGAAAATCAAACTGTATGGAAGTCCAACAACCAATGATTTAAAGAAGAAATATTCATCCAGATGGGTAGGAGGGGCAGAAACGGGGAGCCGGAGTGGAGAGGATATGGTGTGGCAGCTGCAGCTGGGAAATGGGCGGTCCCACATTCATGTGTGGTGGATAAAAATCGGGAGGGACACCTGGGGAGCAAGCAACCCCCAGCCCCAAGCCAGACCGCACAGCCCAGGGTTCCAGCACCAGGAAGATAAAGCCCAGTAACTTCTGGATATAAAATCCAGTGAGGGTTGGGGCAGCAGAAGAAACTGCCAGTCTCCCAGGAGAGTCTATTTAAAAGACCCCCACAGTCCTAGAAAGTATGCAAACGCACCCAATGTGGGACTCAGCACCAGGGCAGCAGCTACAAGGGTGCCAGTCCCATATGGAAAGTGGGAGAAGTGACTGGAAATTGAGCAAGAGCCAAGCAAGGGGCATTATTGCCTCTCCGACCCCTCCCTCACACAGAGAGCCACAAAGCAGCACGCAGGTTGCCCCACCCTAACAAACACCAAAGGCTCCACGCCTTACAACGTAACAGGTGTGCCAAGACAAGGAATCAAAGCAGTTCTACCTGATACACAGAAACGAACACAAAGGCTGCCAAACTGAGGAGACAAAGAAGTATGGCCCAAATGAAGGTTACACTGAAGTGAAAGAAAAGAAATCCAGAGGGAACCAACAGTGAAGCCAGGGTTCAAATCAATGATTTGGAACATAAGAAAGAGAGAAACAGTCCACCAGTACTGAATAAAGAAACAAGAATTCGCCCTGGCTGGTGTGGTTCAGTGCACTGAGCGCCAGCCTGCGAACCAGAGGGTCACCAGTTTGATTCCCAGTCAGTGCACATGCCTGGGTTGTGGGCTAGGGCCCCAGTAGGGGTGCATGAGAGGCAACTCCACAATGATGTTTCTCTCCCTCTCTTTCTCCTTACCTTCCCCTCTCTAAAAATAAATATATAAATAAATCTTTTAAAAAATGGTTTTTAAAAAAATATTTCTGTATTTTCTATAACGAGCACATATTATTTAGGAACAGTATCAGCTATATTTTATTATTTTTCTTTTAAAAAACATTACCCAAGGATATTGTTTTTTAAAATTTATTTTTATTATTTTTTAAAGATTTTATTTATTTATTTTTAGAGAAAGACGGAGAGAAACATCAATGTGTGGTTGCCTCTCATGCACCCTTACTGGGGTCCTGGCCCACAACCCAGGCATGTATCCTGACTGGGAATTGAACCAGCAACCCTCTGGTTCACAGACCAGCACTCAATCCACTGAGCCATACCAGCCAGAGCTAAAAAAACATTTTAATTACCCACAACTATACCCTTCATAGAGATCCCCATTATTACTATATTGGTATATCTTCAATTTTCTTCCCATGTGTAGATATAGAATGATGGATAAATTTAAAAAACAAACAGGATCATTCTGCATATAGTGTTCCCCAACATTTTATCATGAAAATTGTCAGGCAGCCAAGCTGAAAGTATTGTTCAGTGGCCCCTCACACCCACCATCTGGGCTCTCCCATTAACAGTATACTATTACTCGATTTACTGCATAGTTATCCAGCTGGAAGTGTGTGGTTGGTGTTTTTAACAATCATACAGTAATAGTGAGCTCTCTGGTGTGCAGTTCTAGCAACTTACATGTACAGGCACATGTAACCAGCACAATCAGGGTCCAGAACATTTCCATCAGCCTCAGAACATTCTCTCTCGCCACCCGTCACAGGCACACCTTCCCGCACACCTCGGCCCTGGGAACCACTGCGCTGTTTCCAACACCATTATTTATCTTTGCCAGGGAGTCCCAGCAACTGAAACATGCAGCCTGTACTCCTTTGGGGCTGGCTTCTCTCATCCATGTCCCTGTGGGCAGCGACAGTCCATCCTTTCTTACTGCCGAGTGGCGGTCCACAGCACGGACACACATTTCATTCATGTGCCCCCTGTCCCAACTGGGCTCCTTCCCGTTTTTGGTGATTGTGAATGGAGCTGCTATCAGCATTCTTGTGTGGACGTCGGTTTTACTTCTCCAGGGTAAAGACCCAGGATGGGATTGCTGGGTCCCTGGGGTTCTAATTTGCACTTACCCAGTGGCTAACGATGCTGAACGTCTTTGCATGTGTTTCTTTGCCGTCTGCATATCCCCTTGGGGGGAGTGTCTGTTCAACTGTTCTGCTCATTTTAAAATCAGTAGGTCTTTTTCTTACTGTCGAGTTTTGAGGGGTTTTTTTGTTTCCTGAAAATGCTTTTGTTAAATGTGTGATTTGTAAATATTGTCTTTTAAACTATAATCTGTCTCTTCACTCTTAACACTGTCACAGAGCACAAAAGGCTTTGATTTTAATAGTCTAATTTATCAGAAAAATGTTTCATGGATCATGCCTTCGGTGGTATGTTTAGGAACTCTTTGACTAACCTCCAGGTCACAAATCCTTTCTCCTATGCTTTCTTCTGGGAGTCTTGTAATTTTAGGTTTCACATTCAGACCTATGATTCATTTTCAGTTAATTTTAGTCTAACATGTGAGGTCTAGGACAAGTTTCATTGTTTTTCATGTAGGCGTCCAGTTGTTCCAGCACCATTTGTTGGAAAAAAAAAAAACTGTCCTTTTCCCACTGAATTGCTTTTGTACCTTTGTCTAAATGAGTTGGCCAAATTTGTGTGGATTTCTTTTTCTTTTTTTTATTCTCACCAAGGACATTTTTTCATTGTGAGAGAAACATCAATTGGTTGCTTCCCCTCGGCTCCTCAATCGGAGATCAAGTCCACAGCCCAGGCATGTGCCCTCGCCCGGAATCAAACCCGCAGCCTTCTGGTGTATGGGGCAACGCCGCGGCCGCCGGAGCCACTCTGACCAGGTGTGTGGGTCTATTTCTTGACCCTCTATTTTGTTTCATTGACCTGTGTGCCATTCCTGACAGCAGCACGCTCTATTTTTAAAATAATTTTCTGTTTATTGACTTGAAACACCGACCTGGCATCCCACCCATCCATGCGCCCACTGGCAGACCCCTGCACACGTCCCAGGGGGTCGGACCCCAAACCACAGTGCGTGAGGACAGCGCTCCACCAGCTGAGCTGCCCAGCCCGGACGCTACTCTTTCCATTACTGTTGCAAATCCTGTTGTAAATTCTAAATCAGATAACACAATCCCTCCAATTTTATTTTTCTTTTTCAAAATTGTCTCAGGTATTCTAGTTTCTTTGCCTTTCCACATAAATTTTAGAAGCAGCTTGTCTATATCTACAAAAATTCCTGATGGGATTTGATTGGAGCTGTGTTCAACTGACAGATCAGTTTATGGATTGAATCGTGTTCCCCGGGAAGGTATGTTGAAGTCCCAGCCTGGACCTAATACATCTCCTCGGAACATGAGTATCGGGAAACAGGTAACTGTAGATATAATTAGTTCAGATGAGGTCATAGTGGAGTAGGGTGGGTCCTTAATACAATATGCCCGAGGTCCCTGTAAGAGAAAAGACACAGACACACAGGAGAACTCACGTGACAACAGAGGCAGGTGTGAAAGCTGCAGCCTCAGCCAAGGAACGCCCGGGAGAGTGGGCAAACCACCAGAAGCTGGAAGAGGCCAGGGAGGAACCCTGGGAGGCTGTGGAGAGCCCGGCCCTGCTGACACCTTGACTGTAGACTTCAGGCCTCCAGAGCTGTGACTGCTTCTGTTGTCTGAAACCACCCAGTTTTCGCTACTCTGTTATGGCAGCTACGGAAAACAAACCCCACTAGTCCGGAGAGAAACTGCATCTTTACTGTGTTGAGCCTTCCAATCCATGAATGCACTATATTTATTTAGATTTTCTTTAATTTCTTTCATCAACACTTTGTTTTCAGCATAAACACCCTGTGTGTGTTTTGTTAGAGTTTATACTCAAGTGTTTATATATTTTTTCTTCCTTTCCTTTTGGAGCTATTATAAATAGTATTGTCTTTTTTAATTGTTCATTGTTAGCATAGAAAATGTGATAGATTTTTTTGTGTTAATCTTGCACCTTGCACCATAATGAACTCAGTTATTACTTCTAAGACTCTTTGAAAAATTGTATTAATTGTTACAGAACATTTTGTGATATTTCATCTTAATTTGAAAATACAGGGGAGAATCTGTTTTTCTTTCTTTCTTTTTTTTTAGATTTTTATTTATTTATTTTTGGAGAGGGAAGGGAGGGAGAGGAGAGAGAGAGAGAGAAACATCAATGTGCAGTTGCTGGGAGACATGGCCTGCAACCTAGGCATGTGCCCTGACTGGGAATCGAACCTGCGATGCCTGGTTCGCGGCCCGCACTCAATCCACTGAGCTATGCCAGCCACGGCTGGGAGAATCTGTTTTTCTATCAACTTGCAAAGAGCTTTAAAAAGGAACAATTCCCATCTGCTGGACATTTACACTGTTTCCATTTGTTGTCACTGCTATTATTAATGATGAAATGAATTTCAGATTCTGGGACATCAATCTCTGACCCCTTTTCTAATTCTGTCGGAGAAGAGATTCCTAGAAATGGGATTAGCAGGTTGAAGGGCTGTGCCCTCCTTGCTACTGCTCAGGGCTCAGCTGCTCTCCAGAAAGGCCGCACAGACTCACCCCACCGGCACTGTGGGAGAGCGCCGAGTGTTCTGAAATGTTGTCGGCACTGGGAACGAGCATTTTAAAATAATCCTTTCTAAAATGCTCACCTGTCCCACCCCCGCTAAAAACCTCCCATGGCTTCCTTCAAAGTACAATCCATGCCCCTGGCTGACAGGTGCGTGCCCGGGTGTCAGCTCCTGCTTACTCCCTTCATTGTTAATTCCACTGCTTCCTTCTCCTGCCCTCTACCAGGTGCTACAGCACAGCCAGCAGCTTCTGCAGCTCACGGCAAAACTCTTCCCCCTCTAACACACTGCCTGGAATGCAGGTGTGCTCACCCTGCTGGCCCCTCCCCAAGGCATTCAAGGAGGCACCTAGGAGAGGTTACAGTGGTGGTTCTGAAGCCAGACTGACTGCATTCCTGTCCAGCTCTGCTGTGTGGCCATGGAAAAGGCCACCTCTCTGTGCCTCAGATACTACACTGTAAAAGGGCAGTAAGGACAGCAGCCACCTCCTAGAGCTGTAAGGATTAAATGAGTTAATAAGAGCACATCAGAACCGTCTGGTGCTCCGGGAGTATTAATACATCTTAGCTGCTATTATTGTTATTATTCACAGCTGCCCCTCCCTGATCTGGCCCGTCACCCACAGGAAACAGTCCACTGTCACTCCCCTTCTTCCACTGTGTTGCTTCTTAAATGCATGAGCCTCGTGTTTCTCTTCTATCAATAAATGAAGCGAATAACCCCACACCTGCTCAGACTCACAACAATGATTTAAAGAGCTAATATGTATCCAAGTGCTTTTTAATGCTGTATATCACTTTGGTGAGGGTTATTATCTCTGTGCCCTCCCCCCATCGGAAGGAGGGAGTAGGATGACAGTGAGGGCTGCGATTTACTGGGTGCCTGTGTGGCTTGTCCTTCGGTGCTCCCCTGCTCTGCAGCAGGGGAGCACCGACAGGAAATGGAGCCCATCCCAGGGCCTTCGAGAAGCTCTAATGGAGGAGCTATTTACGGGGGTGCAGGCGGGCCGGGTGAAGGGGGTCAATGAGGGGTGGTGGGGTGCAGGGGCCGGCGATGGTTGTAAGTCATTGGACCTCCTAGGGCCTAAAGGCTGGGGCAGAGCTACGTGTCCCAAGCCCCAGCCACGAAGGGACAGAGCAGCCAGGTCAGTAGCCAAAGCAAGGCCAGGGCAGGGGAAGGAGCACCCCAACTTCTCTCCTCCTCTAGGATGTCCTGTGCTAGGCACTGCCCAACAGAAAGCCAGCTGGCGCAGGGGCCGGGGCCCAGGGCCAAGCGGTCAGCCTTCCAGATACTGTGCTGGTCAGAGCAGAATAAATGGGTGAGTGAGGGGTGGACGATGAAGGGAGAATAACAAGCATAGGGAGACAGGGCTGTTCTCCACCGTCACCACCTCCGATTCTGCAGAAGAGAAGACTGAGGCCCAGAGGTGTGAGTAACCTGCCCTCTCTCTCTGAGCTGGTAAGGTGGCGCTGGGGGTGAGAGCAGGGCTCAGAAGGGTGGTCCCCGCCCAGCCTCCCAGGTGTTGGCTGGGCTCAGGGGCAGCAGCACCCACTGGCTTCTGCCTCCCTCCTTGCTCCTCCCTCCCTCCCACTTGCCCCTTGCCCCATCCTCTCACCTGCTGTCTGCCTTGGCCTCCGAGAAGGCTTTCGGCTCCCTCTCCCGCTTCTGTCCTTCTCCCCTTCATCTCCCTCTCCCCCCATTTTCCCAGTCTCCCTCTTCCAGTCTCGCCTACAGCGGCTTTCTGCCTTGTCATCCATTGCCCAGAGCTCAGATTCTCGGCAACTCAACTCTCTGGGTTGCGCCCCTTCGTCTCCCATCTCCGCCTCCACATCCCCCCATTTCCGCCTCCACATCCCCCCCATCTCCTCCCCGGCACCGGTCCCTGCATGTCCGCCTCCGGTCCCCCCCTGTCCCTCCGCCCCTGCAGCAAGCTCGGTGGCCGGGGTGGGGGGCGGGGGACTGGCGCGGCGCCCGGCCTGAGTCACACGCATGAGGCAGCGTGAGTCAGGCGCGGAGGGAAGTCCCTACGGAAGGGGCTTTCGGAGCCGCAGTCGAATCGTGGGGAAAGAGAAAGTGTTCGGAACGCTCCTTTGACACAGTGACCTTGTGTGAGCCCAGGCCAGACACACCCCCACACTCTACCCACAGATAACACGCACCCCCAGCCCACCAAGGCCCTCCCGTCACTCCTGCTCCCAGGTGCGCGGCGGCCAGAGGCGGAGCGCAGGGACTCCCTCCCCGCGGGCCGGGTGGGGCCGGGCGAGGGGCCAGCATCCAGGGATCTCAGGGCTCGCGGGTCTGCCCACAGGACGGTCTCCTCCCCAGCTTCCCAAAAGCCTGGCGAGTGCCCCAGCCAGCATCGCTCACCTGCTCCAGACTCCAGGCCCTTCCCCAACACGGGGTGGGGGAAGGGTGTCAAGAAAGACTCCCTGGGGCCGACCAGGTCACCTTGTGGAGCCCTGTGGGTGGTAGAGGAGTTGGGTAACGTGGGTCCCTACGGGGACGCCCTCCTAACCCTGTGAGACTGACCTGCAGTCGCACCAACGGGCTCAGTTAAACAAGTATTTACTGAGCATCTACAATAAACACCAGAGCCTGGAGACCCAGAATTCGCCGTGAGCAGACAGAGCAGTGAACAAAATACTCTGTCAACTCCCGCCCTCCAAGAGAGACGCGGGGTGGGAGTGGGGGCAACAATAAATAATAAATAAGCAGATAATCTAGACCAGCATCGTCCAATAGAAATGGACCAGAAGGCACATCAGCTACTGTTAGATTTTCCAGTAGCTGTATTAAAATGGTAAGAAGAAACACAGGAAATTAACCCAATATATCCAAATATCATTTCAACGTGCAACCAACATACAAAAAAATTAGTATTTTCACATTTGTGTGCGTGGGAAACAAATCTTTGGAATCTGGTGACGATCTCACGCTTCCCGCACGTAACTCAGACTCACTCCGTTTGAGAGCCAAGTGCGCAGTCTCCACCTGTGCCCAGTGGTGACCCTGAGGGGCAGCAGAGTCCGGATGTCAGCTAAGGGCTGTGGAGCAGAAAAAAGCAGAGCAGGGTAAGGGGGTGGGGAGAGCTGGGAGGGGTGGGGTGGGGTGGGGTGGGGAGGGGAGGTGGGGCAGAATTCAGAGAAGTGAGACCCACACTCTGAATTCCGGTTCTGCCACTAGCGTTGGCAAGTCGCCTGGTCTTGCAGAGCCCCGATTTCCCCATCTCTGAAATGGGGACACGATTTCTCCTGTGTGGACTGGAGGAATGCTCACTCATTAAATGTTGTTTTTCTCCCCACCCCCTCTAGCTGTCTGTAGCAGTGGCCAGGGCACAGCTTCCCAAACTTAGAGTCATATCCCTTCCAGCCCTAACACTTAATGGCCTCCAACGGCAGCCTAGCACCCCCCACCCACCTGAGGTCCTCCATTTTTTAACCATTTCTCTCCCAGCAACATACTTAACCTCTCTGGACTTCAGTTTCACTGCCTATGTAATTGCACACTTTGAACTCAGGGAAAAAATATTGTAGTTATTTCTAGGGGACCAAGTCACTGCCATGGTGGGTGGCGGCACCAGGTGTCAACCTCGTGGACCTGAGAAGGAGAATTCCCTCTTTGGGAGCCAGGAAAAGGATTTCTGCTCGTGAAAAAAATCCTGCTCCCAAAGACCTCTCCCACCAAGGGCAAAACAGCCAGAAAAAGGGATGCTTAGGAACTACAGACATCTCTGGCTGTGTGGCTCAGTGGACTGAGCGCTGGCCTGCGAACCAAAGGGTCACTGGTTCTATTCCCAGTCAGGGCACATGCCTGGGATGGGGGCCAGGTCCCCAGTAAGGGATGTGTGAGAGGCAACCACACATTGATGTTTCTCTCCCACTCTCTCCTTCCCTTCCCCTCTCTCTAGAAATAAATAAAATCTTTTTTTAAAAAAAGGAACTGTGGACAGAGCCCCAGGGGTGAGGAGAGGGAAACCCCAAGCCAAAAGGTTGCCTCATGAGGAGTGTGCGAGGAGTTCTGCATCCCTGCCTTTACAGACCCCACCCCCGGGGCAAGCAGCCAGCAGGCCCACAAGCCCAAGCGGAATTCAGGACCAACAATCAGGCCCTCAGGGGACTCCATGGGGGTTCACCAAGGTCCCACCAAGGGTGGGAGCAAGTCCTTTGATCCCAGACAAAGGAGGCAGCAGGGTCTGGATTTGGGAGGCAGACCTGCCCTCACTGCACCCCGCCCAGAAAGCCTGGGAACCAGTAGGGCTCCCTGGATGGTGACCCAGAAATGTGACTGTCAGCAGCTCCTCCCTGGCACTGCCCACATGGATCTCCATTGCTTCCCTGGCAACTGCCAGGGTTTCTTTCCCCTGGGCTTCTATGCCCACCCACTCTCCCCTCTCCCCCCTGAGACCCACTCAGCCTCCCCAAGGCTACCCAGAGCCAAGGAGCTGGATTTGGGGCTATGCAGAACTCAGCGTAGGCAGGGATGGGAGAGAGCATGTTCAAGCCTGGGTTTGCTCTTAGACGGACACTGCTCACCCCTGCGGGCCACTCCGGTGTTCTAGATCCAGAGGGCCACCGATCCCTCAGTGACTGAGTTCCTAAAAAGTAAGAAAGAAAACAAAGATGCCGTCCACTCAATTCACAGTGAGGACTAGGCCTTGGAGGACATACGACCCCAAAGGATTTGTAGGGTAGGAGACAGGCCTGAAGCCTGGGCAAGCGGGGAGCAACGAGGTTTACGCCAGGTTGGGGGGGAGGAAGGC